>PVJO010031492.1:0-14254 GCA_004026905.1 Hystrix cristata
TATGTTGAACCATCTCTGCATCCCTGGGATGAATCCTACTTGGTCGTAGTGTATAATCTTCTTGATAATCCGTTGCATTCTGTTTGTTAGTATCTTATTGAAAATTTTTGCATCTATGTTCATTAGAGAAATTGGTCTGTAGTTCTCTTTTTTGGTGGGATCTTTTTCTGGTTTTAGAATCAGGGTAATACTTGCTTTCAGGAATGAAGATGTGGTTTTTCTACACAATGGAGTACTACACCGCCATAAAAAAGGATAAACTAGAGTCATTTGTATGTAAATGGATGTTCCTTGAGAACATATTATTAAGTGAAATAAATCAGACACTTATTAGTACACATCGGATTGTTTCTCTGATATGAGAAACCATAACTGTAAATAAAGACAAAGGGGTAGAATAGATACTATGTTTAAAAAAAAGAGAGAGATAGTATTCAAAAGAGAGAACTAGATAGGGAAAAGGGGGATAAAGAAGAAGGTTAAAAGAAAAGTAAGATGAAAGGGGAAAAATGGTAAAGTGTAGCTACACTTGTTGCAAATAGGGAGGGGTGGGTGAATGGAAGGGAGGGGAGGGGAAGGGGGGAAGAAGGGGGGAAACCAAGATGTATCATGTACAGGTACAAAATAACCATGTTGATTATGATCATTATGTATACAATGTACCAATACATGTTCTTGGTAAAAATAAAAAAATTTATTAAAAAAAAAAAAGAAAAGTGCACCAATGTTTACCCCTCTTTGTGCTCAGCAATAGGAACTATAAATGATTATTAATCCCCATGTCATATTTCCTAACTCTCCTTCTTCACTATTGATAAATTGATTTGATTTTTGCACTAGAATTATTGTCCATAAATATGTACTAAAATTTACAATCCTGGTTGTTGCTTTTGTTTTACAATTTATTGTTTATGTTCTCATTGTAGTAATTACAATTTAGGGGATCCAACCCAAGGCCTCCCAGTCCACAGGTCAGTCCACATCAGGATATATAAACATATATATATGCATATATATGTGTATATATATATATGCATATATATATAAGAGTATATGTGTGTTTGTGATTATTAACACCAAGAATTCTGTTTACCAGTGTGCTCTCTGTATTCACCATTTTGACTGGATTACATGTTTAATTGTAACATGATGAAATGATAAGACAATGTAAGTCCAAATCTAAAGATTCCCTCCTGTCTCTATTATCTCAAAATGGGTAAAGTTCAGTGAAACTTTAACCTTAAAAACAAGAAAATACTTTCATGACTTCTAACTCTGAGATTGAACCTGGACAACAACTTTCTTGCACTTATATATGTTTATGTTATGTGCATATATAATAGACAATATATTTTAAATTCTTTTTTGAAAAAATTTTCTAAGAAATTTATAAGATTTTTTTCGATCACTGTTAACAATCAATAACTTTTTTGTATATGTATTACTCTAGATAATCATCTATTACTTTAACTAGTGTTTACAATTACAGGTGTTTAATGTTTTCACTTGTTTTTTAAAATTTTAACCAATATCAATAAACATAACAGACGTACCTATTAATGGATACCATATAAGGGTTAGTATATATATACTGTGTAATTTTTAAGGGTTAAACATACATACCTCTTCAGATCATTTTCAATCACTTATAAGTATTTATATGTATAATTTTCTTCTATTTGTTCTTTTTAATGATATAATTATGCATGTGTTGGACCATTTTATGTGGCCTCCTTAATACACCTGTTTCTCACTTATGAATTTCCTTTGTCTCTTTCTTCTTTCCTTCAGGCTTTGTATAAGATTTTCTTTTACTAATCTGGTGTCAATTTTATTATCTTTCCCCCTATTCTTCCCATTTTGTTATATATATATATATATATATATATATATATATATATATATATATATATATGTTTTAGCTTATTCAAATTCTACAATGTCATTGTCTCTTCTGAAGTAAAAACTCATTTTAATGTTTGTATTTTCTTCTATATAAAAAACTATATATTCAATTTAATTGAGGGAGGAAGAAACAACATTATTTTTGTCTCCTGTTTTTTAGGCAAAATCATATTATGCATGCAAATTAGATATAATATTTCTTTAACAAATTATTGCTAATAATTATCTTTGCATTTGGTGCTTTCTTGCTATATTCACTATTTACACACATACACATAAATGTACTATTAGTATAGCTTAGAACTTCCTTTCACTTTAGCACAGAATTTGGAGTCAATAATATTATTTCGGATGAATATAACTTTATTAACTATTCTGGTTGTCTGTCATAACAAAAAAAAAATTATTAAGAAGGAAGTTCAGATGATAAGTACTCAAGTCCAAGATAGTTATCATAGGTTTGCAGTGCTTGGAATTATGGGCTTTTTTTCTGTGTGTGTGTGTGTGTGTGTGCGCCACGAATCAAACTCAGGGCCTTGAGCTTGCTACGCAATCACTCTAACCACTGAGCTAAATTTCCAGTATGGGCTTTTTTTAAAAATCATTTTTAAATATCTGAACTATTAGAAGGAATAGGGAATGAAGCAGCTCTAAGGGATTGGGTGTCCTTCAGTGTTTCTTTCTTTCCCTTATGTCAAAGTTAAACATATCACACTCTCAAAACAGGAGTTACCTAATTTAGTTTGAAATTCAACGTATTCTTCTCATAAATGTTTTTCAGTTGTAAATGGAAAGTACACTTCTCTTAGTATCTTGTCCACGCTGAAAGAAACGTTGAGTTAAAGGAAGCGAAATTGCTCAACATTTGTCCTCAAATCCCTCTGCCACTGTTGATATCCAGAGAAGGGATGAATTGTGTTCAGATTTGTTCTTTCTTGTGTAGTCGTGTCATCCCCCTACCCTATACTCATGCGTATCTGAAAAAAGTGGCATTTTGAATCCATCAGCGTATCCTGCACGTGTTTATAACAACAGCGTATTGTACTTCTAAGTAGATAAATCATGTCTTCTCCTATAGTATTCCTTCATAATGGTTTAATTTAAATTTTACATTAGCCATAGTCTTCAGGGATTGAACTGTGGCAATTTTTAGCATAATTGAATTCTTTTGCTTTTTAATTGTTATTATTTCTTTGCATTTTGGTAAGATTTATGAACCAATATTTACTCATACTAATAACTTTTTGAAAACTGACACGTGAAAAATTTAAGGATTTTTAAAATGAATATGGAAAGTGTTAAAACAGAGTTTATCTAATTGATAATGATATACGTACACATAGACAAATGATGTTATGCATATCTCTGTTGAACTGAAATGTAGTACTAGGATAAATACTCTGCGAGGTGACCGATAGTTTGCACGTTGGAGATTTATTGAAATATTTTATTTCCAGTGTGCAAATTTTATCCTAAACATAAAATAAGAAAAACAAAAATACTGAGCTGACTTTGTGTATAAATAAAATATTTTGATAAACTAAACTACAATGAAAATTGTTTACAAATAATAGAGGTTCTGGGTTCCACTTTCAGTACCAAAAAAAAAAAAAAATGTGTTGGATAATATTTCTCCGTGCGTCACTCCAGTGTTTACATACCTTGCAAACAGAGGTACTAGGTATTTCTGTATGTATTTTCCAGGATATTTTATAACAAGCATCTTTGGAATATAGATGCATTGTCTCCTTCAGAGGAGAGGACTGTTTACTGTTTAGTATAATAAGTACAATATCTGCACTGGGGCAATGTGAACAATATCTGTGTTCAGAGAGTCTTCTAGTCCGCTGCACAAGACTGGTGCTTCCAAACTCAGCCTGCTGTGGTGGCGCCGTAACACCACATGAGTTCAAGTCAGCCGAATCACTCCGCACCCTCCTGTGGGATGTGCAGAACAAGGAGAAGAAAACAATCTGCAAACTTAGGCTACCTTGTGTGCGTGAAAATCGTGATCTTTTTCTCTGGTCCTGTCTCTTGTTTTCTGCCAACTTCTGTAGTTCTTTTATCTATCTGTCTTGAAAAATCAGACAAAAATATTATGTTAGCCAGTAAGAATTTCCAATATCCCAAATTATTTATTTCCCTCATAACTGACTACACTTTAAATATTTCTTTATTGGAATGACAGAACTCAATGTTTTAAAATACATACAGTGGTACCTCAGTTCACGAACTTGATTTTGTTCTGCGATTTTAGAAAAGAAGGCCACATTTGTGTTTGTCATCCAATGCGGGGTTTGCAAACAAAAACATCATTTTACCAAAGGTTTCTGTTTATGAACCAAATTGTTTGCAAACAAAAGCGTTTATGAACGAGGCACCATTGTATTTCTATCTATATCTATAGTACTGTACAGAGAATAATATTAAGTATTCAATAAAAGTCTACTAAGTAAATAAATGTATGATTGATGTTTTTTCTAGTCTTGTCTTCTTTGTACATACCTTTGTAGAGTAACATTTGATGAAGCCAGAGAACAATAAGAAAAAACGTGGAAAAAGTTATTACACAAGAGAGCTTAATAGATGTTCTTTGGGATGGTGCATTTCTCTATGCCTATTGAAATACCTCATTTAAATATCTAAATCTGATCCTGACAATATTTTGAAATAATTACATATATTAAATAAACTGATCGATTTAAATAACAGTGTATACAGCATATATATTATATATACAAAATCATTAAGTTCTATTTTCCTTTTAATTTGGTTTTCTGCAGTTCTTTATTTTACATGACTATATTTGATTGTGCTTGTGTGCATTTCGTCCTTGTTGTCGCTCTATAATGAGCATGTTGATTAAATATATTATTTTCATTTAACTAGAAAACTACCAGTCTGTAAGCATGCAGGCTTTATACTGTGTGGCTCCATCAGTGATTTTATCTATGTAGAAAGTGCGTGTGAAAGTACCTTTCTTTTCCCTACTTATGCAAACATCCATCACAGAGAAATAGTCTTTCTTTCTGAGGCTATTTTTTCTTTTAAAATGTGTGAAAATTGTTCAACTATGTTTGAAGTCCGATTACCTTGGAAGATAATGGCTACCTTATTCATATGTAGGTGAAGGTGAATCACATAAAGTGTTCCGGATTGACAGCTGGAGAAAAATTCTTTCTGTGACCATTAGCAAAAGGGTAAAAACGTCACTGTATTTTCTTTTAATCACTAACTCATAATGTGCACTTCATTCTCAAAGTAATTGCTACAAATTCCAAATCAAATTCAAGATTAATCCACATCATAGTGTTGAGAGTTAAAACCAGTATTTAATTTTACTTTAAAATTTTATTTTTCAGCAATTGTCTTGTTTACAACAGAACGAGAAGAAATGTTGTGAAGAAACACACAATTTTAAATTTTGTTTTCGTATTGACATAAACCTCTAAGGTCTTGAATATGCATTATGTATATAAATACTATCTCTTGTAGTATCACTAATTGTACTTTTTGGTTCATATAGTTCTTCTGCAGATTTCATAGGATTTCTATGTAAACAATGACATTTTTATTTCCTTTGGTGCAAACATTTTAATTTAAACCAGCTATAATTTCAGTAAAATACTGAAAAGAAAATTGAGAATACTTATACACGCCTTACTCCTGATCTTAAGTTATGTATCATTATTTTTCAAGAATTCTGACAGTAGTTGATCACTTCTATGACTGCCTATATTAGATTGAAAATGTTTACTTTACATAAAATTTACTAAGAATTATTTTCATAAATGGCAAAAAATTTTCTCCAAGTTTTTAATACTTCTTGTTGTGAACAAATAGTATACATATATTATTTTTAAATTTTACATATTATATGATTTTAAAAGATTTAAATCTATTTTAAATTCTGGGATAAACTCTCTTGATCAGCACATACTAGCCTCATAACATATTGCTGACTTTTCTAAAATAATGTTCAGGATTTTGTGTCAATATTCAGGAGAAATTTGGTCTTTATTTATATGTTTTAAAGATATCTTTCTGAGGTTTTGTGTCAGAGTTTGATACAAACTCTGGTCATTTAATTTCACTTGGAGTGTGTCCACTGTTTTCTACGAGAGTTTATGTGGAATATGCAGTATTTCTACTTCAATCATTCAGTAGAATTTGCCAGGGAAATGAACTTTTTTTTTTTTTTTTAACTTCTTTACGTGTTAGGATTATTCAGATTTTCCATACAATTTTTTTTTTCCTCGTTTTTGGAAATTGTGCTTTTGTAGGAAGTAGTCTGTTTTATGTTTCTCAATCATTTAGAATAAAGATCATTCCAAGTGTTCCATTATGATCCTTTTAATGTTTGTAGTGTTCTTTGTTGTGTGTGTGTTTGTTTCTGATATTGGTAGTATTTTGTTTAAATCCTTTTTACTTCATCAATATTTCTAGGCACTTATTTATCAATCTCATTATTATCTTCAAAGAGTCAATTCATGCTTGCAGAAGTATTTTATTGTTTGATGTTTAGATAATTTATCTTGCTTACTTACTTCCTCTATTTACATCAGATTTATTTTTTTTAATTTCCTAAGGTAGACATTTAGAGCATCCTTTTTAAACTCTTCTTAATTTCTAATAAGAACTATACAAGTTAAAATTTTGTTCTCTAAGCACTGTTTTTGAAACTTCTTACAAATTTTCTATTTTTAAGTTAAAAGTATTCTCTATTCTCCCTTGGGGTTATTTATTTTGTCTTGAGTGATTTAGAATTGCATTGTCTAATTTCAAAGTATATCTGGCTTCTTTCAATACCTTATTTTTATTGCTTTCCATTGAATTTACTGTGGTGAGGAAACATTCTGTAAGATTTCAGTCTCCTGTGAGTTACAGAGACACGTCCGGTGCTGGCATGTAGTCTCCTTTGATTAATGTTTCAAATACTCTTGAAGGGATTGTGTATTTTGTTATTGAGTGTGTATAAATTAGGTCAAGATGGTTGATAGATGAATTCACATTTTTATATCATTTATGAATCGCTGAGGTTTTCTATGAAATATTTATAAAGAATCTTTGAAATGTCCAAGTATGATCGCTTGTTTCTCTATTTTTGATGTACACACATTTTGTTTTATGCTCCTGATAAATTATTTGTTATGAAATTCTTTTTTTTTTTCCCTTTGGTAATGTTCCTTGCCTCAAACTCTTTTTTTGGCTGATATTAATTTATCCAGTCTAAATTTCTTACACTCCTTATGCGCATGATATATTTTCCATCTTTTTACTTTCAACTTTTGAAAGAGTGTTTCTTTTATTAGGTCATGTTTCCGACTCACTTTTATCCATTTTCTAGAATTTCTGCTTTTTTTTTTTTTTCTGCTATGTAGTCTATTGCAATTTCTCTTAGTGTAATCATTGATATGCACGATTTATATTCATGGCATTGTTAGTTTTCTCTTTAGCCCACCTGCTTTTCATTATTTACTTTCTCTTCTGTCTTCTTTTCAGTTTTTTAATGGTGTTTAATATCCCATTTTAATTACATTTTTATTGTTGATCCATTTATTAAGTTCTTAATGTATTACAATTTAGCTGGAACTAATATTGTAACAATTCTCATAAAATAGAAAAACTTGTCAATTTATATTTCTGTATACCTGTATTGTTCATCTATCTATCTGTGGGTGTGAATGTACCTATGTATATGGTGGTGTGTGAATATATACAAGCCCAATAATATATCCTAGTGGAGTTGTAATTGTTGCTTTAAAGCATCATAAAACATTAAAATAAAGAGAAAAACTATTTTATATATAGCTGAAAAGTTGCCAATTTACTGCTCTTCATTCTCAATATAGTTTTCATGCTATACAATTTCAGTGCAGGATTTATTATATATTGTTTATCGTCTGTTGACAATGAATTATCAGTTATCTTTTATCCCAAACGTCTTTTTTTACTGAGTCTTCACTTTTGAAGGATATTTTTGACGCTTACTTATTTTTGGTCTAACTGGTTTTATATTGCTGTTTTTGATGACAATTTGTTCAACATTTTAAAGACATCGTTTTATTAGGGAGAAAGTTAGACACTAGTTGGCCTGGAGACAGGTAGCTCGGGCTGCGTGGAAAGCAAGGAAAACGTGATTTTCCTCTTTTCTTTCATTTTCTTAATCATTACCTAGAGATAAATTCTAAAGGAGCTTGTGGTTTCAGGCTCTCACCCAGGAGAAAGCCACCTTCTCCGAGCATGTTGATAAAGTCCGGGGTCCGTAAAAGGCTGACCATGGGTGAGGAGTGGGAAGAAGCCCAGGTCCCCAAATAAACTAAACAGAAATGTTCCACCTAGGGAGCAAACAGGACCCTTCTCCCCTCTGAGGCTGACCAATCCAGCCCATGTCCCTTATAAAAGAACAGTTAAGGACATGCTACTCCTGGAAGCCCCATCTCATCATGTAAAGGTATCTTGAGCCTTAATTCAGTGTAAATTCGTCTTGGCGCTGCCACCTTCACACTTGGAGGTCTATTCTGTCCCTCTGAAAATCTATCTTCTTGCAATAACCCCAATCTGTGCTCTAGACATCTTGTCTTAAGATTTTTATGGCTGACACAAAGGACTGAGGAGTGTCACTGGTCCCTCACGGTGCTAAGACCTGGCTTCCCAGTGACAATTTCAGTGCCTTCAAGCCTCTATTTCTTTCTTTCTCTGACCAGAAGTCAGACCGCATTCTCACATTACTTTGTTTATTCTCTTATATTCACTCAATAACTTTGTTTTCCTCTACTTCAAGATTTCTTTATTTTTGCTTTTCTGTGGTTTGTGTAAGCTGTATTGACTTTGCATTCATTCCTTGGACTTGCTGTGCTTTTTAAGAGTAGAAGTTATACTTCTTATTGTGCTTGGAAAAACTATAACTATTCATTTTTCAAATAATATTCTGCTCCATTTTTTAAAATCACTTTTCTTTCTAAAACAGTATCAAGACTGTATCATTTTCAACTTCTTTCTCCCTGTGATTCTAATATTTTATAAATTTATGTTTATATTGCTTTAGTTTCACTGATGGCTTTTTTTTTTTTTTTTTTTTTTTTACCATTTCAACCCAACAAATAGAGTATCCAATAACTTTGCTCATTTTGTCACATCTGGGGAGGTGTGTGCACCACACTGCACCACACCACGCCATGCCACTGCTTTGCTGGTCCACACAGTCACCGGGATCCTACGGGGATTATAAACTCTAGGTTTCGGTAATGAATTAGAGTCAGAGTTTAAGTAAAAGAAGACAGTTTACTTGGAAAATAATGAAAAAGAGGAAATAGACAGCTACCCTGGAAGGGTAGGAGGCATTAGAAAGGAATGCCCCGATTTTTGTCCTCAGCACCTTTCCGTCTAGGACTAGTGACTCCGCCCATCCCCTACGCGGGCGCCTGGAAGACGTGGCCGTCTGACTGGCTCTCTGACAGTCTTTGATCCTAACCCGGGCACCTCTGTCTCCATCCTTTCTGGTCCTTTGATTTCTTCTCATCCCTTTCTGATGGATAAGTGCGGGGGTGACTCCTAGACAGGTAATTTAGAGTTAACAATGAAGGAACGGGGTCATGTGTGTTCTCAATACTAAATAAGACTCCTTAGGCGGCTGCTCCTTAGCACCCTTGCGTTTTGTCCGGGCTGGCTGAGGGGGCTGGTACCGGCCTTTCAGGCTCTCGGCTGCATCCCCGCCGCGTTGCCTGCTGAATTCTCAACTGTTACCTGGCGCCTTCCCTGGTCCGGTTTCTCTCTCTCCCTCTTTTTTTTTTTTTTTTTTTTTTTTTTTATGTGGTGCCGGGGATCGAACTCGAGCCCTTGTGCTTACAAGGCAAGCACTCTAATCACTGAGCTAAATCCCCAGCCCCTCTCTCTCCCTCTTCATCTTTGTCTTTCTAATTGTTGGAGTCTAACCACAGAGGCAAAATGTTGTCTTTCCCAAAGTTTCCTATCAATGTCTTTAATGGAGTTAATGAGATCTTATTTTATCCTTTTCCCACCTATGACCCCCTGTCTCTACAATTTCAGATTAACTTTTAAAATTTCACTTCGGCACTTTGGGTCTGGGAAGTAGAGAAAAAAAGAGTTGCTTGAAAGGAATTTGGGGAACTCCAGCCAAGTTGTGATTTTACTTACTGAATTAATAGTTTGAGAAAATGAGTGGAAATCCAGAAAGTATTAATTCATGGAATATATTCATATTGGTCTTTGAATTTTTTTTTCTGCTTATCAGAAATGGTTAATTCATTTGTGGGTCCCAGTGGAAAATCAACCTCTGAGTCCCACTGTCGTGTTAGTTTTTTTTTTTTTTAAAAAAATGGTTGTATTGAACTCTGCTGGTATGTTGTGGAGTCTTTGAATTCTATCGTAGTATCTTTTGCGAAAGAAACTTGGACTTCTCTACTAGCAACCAGAACACAAGGCAGGATTAATACTCGAATCTCTGCTTCCCCGTGTGGGCAGCAGCGTAAACCTCCACTGAGTTGCGTCCTCGGGGTCTCCCGTACTGTCACAGCGGCCCCTGACCTAGTCGGAGACCTGCCTGAAGAACTCCTCTCTCCCTTCACAGCTGCCTTCTTTCCAGCATTTGTCCTCTCACCCTCCAGTTATTTTTCTGGACACTGTCACGCTTTGTCCTTGATTCAGTCAGCAAGTAAAATCGCATTTTACCACTGATCTCCAGCCCCCGACACACAGCAGGGCCTGGGGACTGGACCCTTCCTTCCAGCCATCATTGTATGGTAATAAATCTCACTCGGTGCCATGCTCTTCTTCAAAGGCTGAATCTCCTCCGGTATCTTCTTGTATTGGGGCACATAAATCAATGTTTTCATATTTTTTCAAATATTTCATTTTTTATCTGCAAGAGAGTAGTTCTGATACCAGCCATGATAGCAGTATCTAAAGATGTTGTTTTTGAGGCTGGTTAGTAGTTTCACTGATTCTGCACCCAACTCCTCCTCGTCTTGGCTTTCTCTTCCCATGAATCCTCCAAGAACGTTGATTTGCCTAACGTTTGGTTTGTTTCAGTCTTCTCTTAAATATTTACTGTCAACATTTCCCTTGTTTTCAAGATTGCCTCTTGGCTTGAACTTCTCATACTCTGTTTCAAGTAAAATCCGTTGCTAGGATGGAGTTTGGGGAATTTGTTTTATGGTCTGTCTTTCCCTCTGAGCAAAGTCTCCGAATCACGGCTGTAAGGTCTGGGAGAAGTTGATAAACTCAAGACTTCTTCACTTGTAAAACTTCCGTGCTGAAAGCAAACTTGTTGCAGTAGCCTGCGACTGGGGTAGATCTTCAACCATAAGGGGGCACCCTCGCGAGAGATGGACTCCGGGATCTCTCAGTCATACAACCAAGAACGCAGCCTCGGCAACTCAAGTCAAGGTGAGAAGTGCTGGTGGCCTTCCCATCCCATGAGACGCCGTGTCGCCGTGACACCTGTGAACTGAGGAGGCGGGAGCTGAGCTGTGCCTTTACTGTCACGCCTGTCTCAAGGTGGAGATTTCATGCTCTATGAGAGGCAAGCTGTGACAAAAGGTCATGGCAAAAATGACACGTATTTCCAGCAATCTTGGGAAAATTAGTATATTTTCTTGAACAAAGATTTCCTTATTCCTGTATGATGCCTACAGAAAATAAACTGATTTTGCTGTAGTTTTCACCTGTTGTGGTTGTTTCAAAGGGGACTGCAGCTCATGCCGGCCTCCGGAAAGCAGATTCCCTTTTGTTTCACTTCCCACATTTCTGTAGCCTTCCTTTGCTTTTCCATCGGTCACTTTGACTCTGACACAGAGGAGTCTGACCCGAACTCAATTTATTTATTTATTTATTTATTTATTTATTTATTTATTCGTGCCAGGGATTGAACTCAGGGTGTTGTGCTTGCTAAACAAGCACTCTAACCACTGAGCCAAATCTCCAGCCTTCATTTTTTAAATAAGTATCAAACTATATATATTTGTATGCACACACATATAATATATTCTGATCACCAAACACTTCTAACCAGGCTGAGCCAGAAACCCTAACAGCTGTAAAGTTAAATGACCCACCAGGAAACCACCAACTTTCAGCTCCCAAGACCTTCCCAAGGCCACAGCGGTCCAGCCCCTCCAACCCTGGACACTCCCCAAGGCCCACAGCCTCAAGATAAGGAGGAACAAAGACCCTGCAGGAAGCTCCTGGGCCGGCCCATCCTCACACCTTTCTGCCATAAACCATATATAAACCTTAAGCCCCTTTGTTCTGAGCACACTTCTCCTTTGTCCTGGGAAGTCTCCCCTCTGGCTGGGTTTGCTCTGTAAGTAAAGCCTGCTTGTTGCTGTTTTGAAGTCACATCTCATTCTTTTGCTGGTTCACATTATTAACAACATATATATGTATTTTATATATATGTATATATGTCTTTTAAATAAAAGAAAATAGGTAGAGACAGAGCGAGAAAGGGAGAGAGAGAGAGGACTGTAATCTAGAGCGTGGACAATGTATCTAAACGTATACCTTAGTTTACTGCAATTGTCTTACATGTTTTATATGTTCTTTTGCTTATTGCTCTGGTTTCCAATTTGATGATTAGGTTTATACTATCTTATAAATAAATGAATCTGATGCTGGAAAAATAAAAGGTAGGTGAAGGGAAGGAGAAAAGAAAATAATTGAAATGTGTTACATACATGTACCAATTTCCTACAACAAATGCAATCATTATGTACTGCCAACTTGTACTAATAAAAATAAAATAAGTAAGAGTCTATGCTTGGGAGTATCGAGTCTCTTCCTTTCCAAAAAAAAAAAAAAAAATTACTTTTTTACTTATTGAATAGTGTTTTCTTTGCCATTATGTAGATCAAAAACATATTTCTATCTTCTTTTTTTTTTTTTTTGGTGCTGGGATCAAGCTCAGGACCTGGTGCTTGCAAGGCAAGTGCTCTAACCCCCAAGCCAAATTCCCAGCTTCATTCTATCTTTTTAATGCAAAAATTAGTGTATTGCAATATGTATGAAACACAATTTATTTTTTCTATGAAATAACTTGGTCTAAAATATAAGAATCCTTTTGTAGAAGAGATAAAAATAAAGCCAGAAATTAAATACAGGGAGAAATTGACTTGAGACAAAGAACTAATCTCCGTAATATTTAAGGAGTTTTTACTATTTAAAATAATTGGATCAAAATTCTGTTAGGACACAAGATTTTAAACATATACACAGAAACGTTGAGGAAAAGAAAAGCAAGCAGCCTTTAACATACAGAAAGATGTTCCTCTCACTCATAATGAAGGAAATGTAGTTAAAATGTCATTGAAGTAGCTTTTCAAGTTAGAGATCCAGCAAACAACCAAAAAGATAGCACGGTCAGCTACTGAAGCTTTGAAAACTGTCACACTCTACAGTGGGGAGTGGAAAGGGATTGAACTGTACTCAGAGCTACCTGGCAGTATCAACTCTGGTTACATTATATGAGCATTTAGCCCTGAGTGGTTATCCTACTTTTAAGACTGTATCCTGAAACTACAGTTCTACACATAGAAGTGATGTATACATTAGTCTAATCCCAGCTGGTTTATATATAGAAACAATGGATTGGAAACATTGTAAATGTACACCCGTAGTTGACTTGCTGGAAACATTATGTCTACATGAAGGAGTAACAAAAATATGTAAAAAAGCATTAGGAAAATTATGGTTTCCTTGAAGTAGTTGTTAGGGTTCTGCGTGTTGTACAAAAAGATAAAGCACTAAAGAAAAGTATATAGGCTTCTGAATGAGGAAGTAAAGGCAAGATGTGCACACACAGTATACACACATACACATACACACACACATACACGCCCCCATAGCAAAAAGGATCACTGGGGAAATTAGAAAGAAACTAATCAGGAGGAAATCTGTAAAGAAGCTCTTGGGATACCGGCTGTGAATAGAGGGTAGAAATCCAACAGTAATATTCCTATTGTATTTTTATAGATTATGATTATGTGTACCAAATCATGGTAAATGTATTACATGGTACAGACATAGAAGTCAAAGAGATATGTTTAAAAAGAAATTTAAAACAAGGCAAACAAACTAGAGGTTCCATTTGACCTGGCTATTCCTCTGCTCGGTATCTTCCCAGAAGAATTAAAATCATCATATCACAGTGATATATGCACAACCATGTTCATAGCAGCACAATTTGTAATAGCTAAGTCTTGGAAACAATCTAAATGCCCAACAACTGATGAATGGCTAAAGAAGATGTGGTTTTTCTACACAATGGAGTACTACACCGCCATAAAAAAGGATAAACTAGAGTCATTTGTATGTAAATGGATGTTCCTTG
>PVJO010031493.1:0-14260 GCA_004026905.1 Hystrix cristata
TCTATAGCTCAAAAATATAGACCATTAATTTTCCTGTTGAGATACAAGCTTCTGAGAGCTATCTTTTTGATTTTCCATTAATTCTCCGTTCATCGCCTTCTTCCCTCAGAGACAGATTAGAAAGGACTATCAAACCTGAAGAGACACCCACTAGACTTGCACCATGCAGAGGACGGGTCTCAGACTACAGGGGTCGAGGCTCTCCACTCATTCTAGGAACACATTTCCAATGAGAACAGAGAAGGGGGAGACAGGTGCCATTCAGGGATCAGTGAATTTCCTGACACTGAAATTTGCAAGCAGAAGCAAGAATTCTATCTCTCTGTGTGCATCCTTTGAGAGACACAGGTACATTTATCTGCACAAGGAGCCACCAACACAATTACTGTTAGTAGGAGAAAAAAACGACATAAGTATCAATACAGAAATGGTGAGATAAATGATATCCTCATTAATAAATACTAAATATCACTTTAAAAGAACCCAGTAGATCTGAATGTAACTTCAAAGAAAAGTCACACTGATATAATGAGATGAAATTATTTATGTTAAAATACATACTTGTATGTACCGAGGTACCCAAACGTCTATATAACGACATAAAGCTCTGGGAGAAAATGCACCAAAATATTAATAGGGATTTCCCTAGAAAGTATCTACACGGGATTTCTGCCATACTTGTGATATTGTACTATATCGCAATCTAAGAATGTCTTTATGTATTATATATGCAACTGAACATTACATTTTCTTAAAATTTGCAAACTTTCTACTGGATACTTCAAGTATCAAATAGGCCATGGGGATAGTGTCTGTTTTTCCCAGACCACTCACTGATAAAAGCTACTAAAACAAAAAAATTTAAAAAAAAAGCTACTAAAACAATGTCCTAGGCAGCTCAAACAACTGATAGGATTTCGGAAAGATGGACCCAACTATCAGAATACTGGAACAAAAATGACACTAAAATTCCTTCTGTTCTAAAGATTTAACGGTGCAAAGTACTCATCCATGTACTATGCAATGTTAAGGCCTTATACAACCTCATATGGAAGCATGTTTACAAACGTGTGACTCCCCCAAAGAGAGATTTTGGTGCTGGTGGGGAAAGAATGGGTTTATGTGGCTAACTTCACAAGCAAGTTGAGTCTACAGTGAGTTTTGGCTGCTTTCCCTATCTCACAGGAGACCCAAATACATTCAAATGCCCACAAGTTACCTTCCCAGAACTGATGATGGCTAAAATTGCCATTGCTTTACTATTGCTTTACATGTTCATCAAGAGGGTGTGGTTTCCAAAGGTAAATTGCTGAGAGAAAAAGAAAAATCCAAAAGATCAAATGGGACACTCAGGAGCTAACACTGCACAGAAGGAAGAGATGTTTAATATCAACATGTACTTATCAGTCACGGGAGTTAAGGTGACATAGATTTGATGTTTTACTATGGCTGTGTTCAACTTGAAAAGCAGAGTTAATGCTGTCGTGGTCGTTGTCATCTTGAACATGTAGAGAATAAACGGTCTGCAGCGGGTCTGTTCGTAACAGATAATGGAATGGGAACACAGAAATGTTTTGCTGCAGAGCTTAGAGGGAGGAATTAATTAATTAATTACTCTTTAAAACGAGTTTGCAAGAAAGGAAAAAGTACCACTCTTGGAATTGAATGTCAGGATTCAACGTTCACTTCTGTTACTCATCGAGGGAATGAGTTTTGGCAACATAGCAGACTTCTCTGTGTCACGACTGTCATCTATAAAATGCATACAATGCGGACATGCAAACAGTCACAAGGTTCTTGTGAGAAACTAATAAAATATTTACTAGCAAACCTAGTTTATAGATAAGAAAACCGAGATTCAAAACATTAAGTGAATTTCCTAAGGACACAATGCTAGTGAGTGACAGAGCCCAGTTTCAAATCCGGGTATGTGGGTGGTTTCACGCCACCTGCCCTTACTGAACTGTTGGGTTTAATATAAATTGTATGAACTCCACTCCCAAATTCCCAACCTCCAGCACTTAGCACAGAATCTGTAAAGCACATAAGAGGTGTTCATTGCACAGTTATTAAATGAGCCAATCTAGGAATCGATGAATGAACAAGCTAATAAATAGATTCATTTGCAAACAGTTACATGCATAATGCATGGAATATGATGACCCCATGCTTCTAAAGCCAAAATATCTATATTTCTCCAAGTCTGATGTGGCTGTTTCAAATATTAATTTGTATACATGTGTCTGCAACCATAATACATACATATGTGTTCAAAAGAGAGAGAACATGAGAATAAGAGAGCAGTCACCCCTAGCAGCCCCCTCGGTACAGACAGATGCCGGACACCTGTCTTTTGAAACGTGGCAGCTCTCTAGGTAGTGGCCCCTTCCGTGCCTCAGTTGAACCCCCAGACTTTGAATGGCAGAAAGAATTATCTTTGAAGAGCAATTCTAGCTCGTTTTTCCATCAGTATTTGGTGTGTGGAAAAGGTCAGGCTTGCAATTGGATCTATTTTCTGCATTTTCAAGGTTCCAGCTTAAAGTGAAACATCAGAGAGCTTTGTGATCAAATAACTGATGCGATCAGATAACCTTTCATTACACAATGAAGGCCACCGCTCCTGACTTCACTTTGCCATGCTGGAGAAAGGGGATCTGCAGAATGCTGGACTTCTGAGACTCAGTCAGAAAGGCAGCTCAGGCCTCCAAGACAGCACCCAGCTGCCTTTTCCATTACAGTTTATGTCTTTAAAGCCCTCAATT
The DNA here is from genome assembly GCA_004026905.1 of Hystrix cristata. Lineage (NCBI taxonomy): Eukaryota > Metazoa > Chordata > Mammalia > Rodentia > Hystricidae > Hystrix > Hystrix cristata. The sequence goes on from PVJO010031493.1 coordinate 2,763, forward strand.
CTCCTATTTCCTCTCAGCTATAGTTTTCAGGCTGAACCGGAAAGTTTACCATCTTCATAGGCTCATAGATAGTTGGGAATCACAAATCTCATCCTTACTCCATCACTTACAAGCTACATTATCTGGCAAAGACTCCTCTGAGACTCAGCTTTCTCTTCTATATAATGGAAATAATTATAGTCAGCAGCTCAAGTATAGCATGTGCAAGTTCAGAATGCTAATCACCTGGAAGGCTTCATTAAGCCTAAGTGGGAAAATGTTGGCACAGTTAACAGATAAGAACAATTTTTGAGTGTATAAAAGGGAAGAGTAGGTTTCATAGGAAATATGTAGTCATGCAATTATACTCCTGTTTCAATATCCTGCTTAGCATCATCTCCCGAGAGCCCCTGAGCTCCGTCAGACACAGCCTCACGGATCCTGCCCTTGGCCTGTCTCAACCCTGAGTGTGCGTTCCATTGCTATGTGGAGCGAACTCATCTACAACTGCCTCTCTGCCTGTCTACAAGCCCCAAGCACATTGTGAGTGGCTCAAAGCTAGGGCCAGGCCTCATGCGTCCCTTCATCTCTGCCTCTGAACACAGAACACCCAATAAATGCTCCCTGAAATCATTGACTTGAAGTTGCACTAACCAACATGAGACAACCACTTAGTCACTAAATGTTAGTGCCAGGAGAGCTCTATTATGCCCTCCCAGAAAAGGATGACACCGAGGTTTAGGAAGGAGTGGCGATTCTCCCAGGAAATGGACACAGGTGACAGAGCACAAAATAACAAAACAGGTCTGGGATCTCCTGACCCAAGGCCAGCGCTGCCTGCAGGAGTTACAAGACACCAAATACCTTCTCCCAGAGAGACTGCCTGTTTAGATTTCAACTTGAAATAAGCCACAAACAATTATATGGAAAAAGTACATCCCGTGCAATATTCAGGACAGTCACATGCTAAAGATGTGTGTGTTTTATATCTGAAATTCTAATTTAGCCAGGTGTTCTGTATTTTTTCCGTGAATGTGGAAGGCCAATTCCTAGACTCCAACCTGGACGTGGCTCACCAGCCTATCTCCCGGCCGACTTCAGGCTTCAGCAGTGTGGAATATGGACCAGGGCAATTCTCGTGAAAGCCAGGGAGACAGGGAAGAAACAACCATGTGGCACTTAATTGGAAATTTAGGTCCCTGAAACCATAGGAGAATTCTTCCAAGTCTCCAGGAAGAGGCACCCAGAAAGATGTGAAGAGAAGCAGCCCAAATCGAGGGGAAAAGACCCTCCGAGCCAGCATCCCACTGAGAAGTTCCTGCTTTCATCCTGGGACTCTGAAGCCCCCATACTCCACACTAATGTCGCCGACCCCTTAGCTTCAGTGCAATGATGAAATGAGGCAACACGTGTGTAGCTGAAGGCCTGGCATCAAGCAAACCCCTTAAAGTAGCTCTTTTCTTTTTCCTGTTATTCCTGAGGGAATGAGAAGTAGCGTACATAGGACTTACTGCATAGCTCCAGCCCTGAAATGAGCATTGCACATACATAATCTCATGCAAACCCTACAGCCATCCTCCAGGACAAGTGCTGTTAGTAATTGCACTTTGCTAGAATAATTGCACTTTGCTAAGATACACAGAAGTCGACCTGCCCACATCCTCACAGATTCCAAGGAGGGGAGACAAGAGCCGAACCCCCTTGTACTGATGCCAGACGTCTCTTTCTATACTACACCCAAGTGTCTAGAGGATCCTTAGGGAATTCACCTTCTGATGACCTATTTCATGCTGATCCCATGTGGAGACAGACAAAGCCGCCCTTTCTGAGACACCTCCTGACCCCCGTCTGCGGGAGGGTCACAGGGCTGGAAAGAACTGTCCATGTCATGTCTAGAGAGCAAGTTCAGGAGGGTCTCGGCTGAAATGCGTGTGAGGTCAGAGTCCTTCTCCTCTCCCAGTTCCCGAGTGACCAGCCCAAGGAAACATGCTACACTCAGGCCCATGACCTCCCAGCGTGCTCCAGGGCCCACTCTCTGCTCCATCTCTCTTGGCCCAGAGCCTGGGGTGGGCTGTAGAAAGACACAATGCTGGACAAGTCTGAATGGAGCCCCCACTCCCCTGGTCACACCCCCCAGCCCCAATTCAGTTAAAGATTGCAGGAAGTGGTTTGTCCGTTTAGAAGTCATCTCAGCCCAGGGGCCCTTCTGAGAAATGAACTTGCAGTTCTCTAAAGATAGATTGCGCAAAACACAAGAGGGTGGCCCCCAAGGACCCTCCAACAGCAATTCTCCTGAGGACTTCCAGAGAGTGCTCAAGGCCCCCACATCCTCCCCACACCCCTCCAGCAGCTGCCATCCCTCGATGGGCCAAATCAACACCAAGCTCTTGTGCAAAGCTCGGGTTTCACATTGTTCTGAAGAGGCAAGGGGGAGACAACTTTAAAAAACCAGAGGGCAGTGGTTAAGGCTGGGGGTGGGACTTCCAGCTGTTCTTGTCATTTATTTTCCATGGGATTTCAACTGTAAACTCAAACTGCATCTGGGTTTTTGAAGCCATGTGACTTGACATGAGGTTCAGAGGGAGTTTGGGCCTCTCTCCAAACTTTATCTCTTTCGTGCCCAGAACAAGTGACAGGTCTAGGGGGAGTCATATGATGAAGGGGGACAGTGACAATTTGTAAACCATCCATTGGCTCAGCCAGGCTGGCAGGTGGGGACATGGGGGCCATTCTGCTCAGAAATTAACATTTCCCAGCTGATAGACAGGGTTGGTCTTGGGAAGAACAAACTGCACCATGGTTTTTTTACTTTGGACAATGAGTCTTTATGCCTAAAGAAAGGAGGCCTGCTTTTAAGAAAGGAGGTAGCAAAGGAGTTCCCCATTTCACTCTGCTTCTAACTGCTCCTTCGCAGAGGCAGTCTTCAGGGATCGTTTCCTTTGTTTGTGTATCTTCTCTCCAAAGTACTGGGGACACTAGGAGACATGGACACCATGAGCTTAGAGTTTGCTAAGAGAGGAAAAGATAGCTGGAGAAGAGCCTGCAATACCATAGCAGCATGAGGCGTGCAGAGCTTGGGTTTGCAGAGAAGGGCCGAGCAGCACTCCAGTGGAGCAGAGGAAGCAGGCCAAGAGCGTCAGGGGAAACTGCTAACAGATGGCTGCCGAGCTGGGTTTTGAAAGGTGGATTTACAAGGCAGTTTTACAAGGTGGACCAGGCTGGTTGTGGCATGAGCAGATAGCATGTGCAAAGGTAAGGAGACATAACACAGCCCACACCACTTCTGTAATTATTCAGAATGAAATAACGTGGCCGCAGTGGGATGAGGACCCTCCTGAAGCACTTAGCTGTGGGATCCCAGTGGATAAGGGTCTGCTCTGCGCTCCACCCACTCCTGGAAGCGAGAAATCCAGAATGAGTCTTACAGGGCTAAAAACCAATGTCAGTAGACGGGCTTCCTTCTGGAGAAACCAGAAAGAATCAGTTTCTTACCTCCTCTGGACTCTATTGGCTGCCAGCACTCCTTGGCTGGTAGCTGCATCACTATCTCCTCTTGCGTGGCCTGGCTGCCTTCTCTTCTATAGTCAAATCCCCCTCCACCTCGCTCTTATAAGGACACTAGTAATAGCATTTGAGTTTGACCAGGTAATGTGAGATAATTTCACTGTTTTAAGATCCTTAATTTGATCACATGTAATGCAACATTCATGGGTTCTGGGATTTCTTTAGGGGGTCATTATTCAGCCTAGCACAGAAGATGAGATCTGGCCTCTCATCTTCATGGCCACCCCTCTACCCACTTTGCTTGGGATCTCTGCTTCTAACCCTATTTCTGGCCTCTACATCTGGTATTCTACTTCATACAGGTTCTCTCCCACAGGCCTAGAACATGATCAAGTACCTTCAAAAACATAAACACTCTCTGGAGCTAACATTTCCCTCTAACGTCTACCTATCTCTATGCTATTTTTCTTCTAGAATAAGCCAGAAAGAGTTTTCTTCACTTGTCTTCACTTCTTACCTCCCAGTCATTAGCGAGACCACTATAATTCCCCTTTCTTCTCATCACTCTACTGGAACTTCTCTTTCAAAAGTCTCCAGTGATCATGATACTGGCAAACTTTTCAATCATAACTGGACGCTCCACTGCACTGGACTGTGAGCCACTCACTGGTATTTTTTTAAACTCTCTTTCCTTCACATGATCCTCCTCATCTGCTGCTATTTGTGCCTTTTCATTATTATTCATGGGTTCCTTCTCCTCTTCACACTTTTTGAACACTAAAATTAGGTTGTTGGCTTTTCTTCTCCCCACTGACAATCTGCTTGGCTAATGTAATCATCATGTTAATAACCCTACAGGCTGGTGTCTTCTAAGTCCACATTTCCAGCTCCAATCTCACCTAACTTCTACATCCAGTAGCTCACTTGACACCTCCAGGCTGATACCGCACAGGCTCCTCAGGATCCTAACACTTGCCTGTCATCTTCTGGTTCTCATCTCCATCAAAGCCATCATCAGTGACCCAGCCATTATGTACTTCCTCTCAGTCACCAAATCCTGACCATTCTACCTACAGAGAGTAATTTGTTCTCTGCTACTGACTAACACACATATCTAGTCTTAAATCACTCCCGGTACCCCCCCCCAAGCCCCCGGCCACTGGACATCCATCCTCCATGACCTTCAGAGCTGTTTGTCTGTTTGATCTCCCACCTGGAGATATTCTAAGCAGGGCACATGCTCTTTATACTGGAATACAAGCCCTTTCTGTTTCTCCCTCACCTCCCTGTTGGTTGCTCTTTGTAGTTTATTAACACCAAGCTTCTTTTAATTCCCACAAATGTCATGATGTTTTCTACTTTGCACCATTGCTCATGAAGTTTTTTCACACTTCTTTGATGGCAAACTCCCACTCAACCTTGATGACTGAGTTCACATGTCACTTCTTCCAGGAAACCATTTGTAAATCCCCAGCCCTTTGTCTGAGCTCACATAGCACCCTGCACATTTCTCTACTAACACTTAGCACCCCACTGAACTAAGAAAGTAGAAACATTAGAAGAGAAAATCCACACATTTCCTACCCTCTCCGGCACCCATCCCTTCTTTCTCTACAGAAACCCTAAAGAGAGGAGCCTATTTGCCCTAATTGTTTAAAATATTTCTTAGCCTACTTTATTTTGCTAATAACAAAATACTACACACTGAGTAAGTTATATGAAAGAGACATGAATTTTGGCTCATGATTCTGGTCCAAGGTCAAGGTTTCCTTACTGGCAAAAATCTCAAGGTGGTCTAGGCCATCACATAACAAGATACAAAGAATGAGAGATTTGGCCAAACTGGATTTGGAGTAGATATATTCTTTTTTTATTTTATTTTAATGGTACATTTTAGATGTACATACTGATAACATTCACCGTAGGGGATTTGTACCTGAATAGTAGACATACTCTTTTTTTTTCCCAACACTGTAAAAGATATAATTATTCTTTTTTTCACCAAGAACATGCATTGGTACATTGTATACATAATGATCACATTTATCATGGTTATTTTGTACCTGTACATGATGTATCTTGGTCCCCCACCTCTTCCCCACCCCTCCCTTCCATTCCCCCTTTCCTTATTTACAGCAGGTTTATTTACATTTTCCCATTTTTTCCCTTTTCCCTTTCTTTCCTTTTTCTCTTCCTTCTTTTCCCCCTTTTCCCTTTCTAGTTCTCCTCTCTTTTGAATATTATCTTTCTTTTATCTATTATCTATTATGCCTCTTTGTCTTTATGTACACTTATGGTTTCTCATATCAGAGAAACAATTTGATGTGTACTCATGAGTGACTGATTTATTTCACTTAAGTGTATGTTCTCAAGGTGCATCCATTTACCTACAAATGACTCTAGTTTATCCTTTTTTATGGCAGAGTAGTACTCCATTGTGTAGAAAAAGGGAGAAGAGGGATAGAAAAAGGAAAGGGAATTCATGGAGAAATGTGAAAGAACCTGCTGTAAATAGGGATGAAGGGAATAGAGGGGAGGGGTGGGGAAAAGGGGGTAGAACCAAGGTGCATCATATACAGGTACAAAATAAATGTGATGAATGTAACCATTATATGTACATTGTACCAATACATGTTCTTGGTTAAAAAATAAAAAATAAAAATTAAAAAAATCAAACCCCCCAAATTTAAAGACCCAATCCAAAAATGGGCATCTGAAATGAATAAACACTTCTCAGATGAAATAAAAATGGCAAATAAATGTATGAAGACATGTTCAACATTACTGGTCATTCAAGAGATGCAAATCAAAACAATGCTAAGATTCTATCTCACTCCCGAAAGAACAGCTATTATCAAAAATCAACCAACAACAAGTGCTGGTGGTGCTACGGAGGAAAAAGGAACCCTTCTCCACTGTTGGTGGGAATGTAGACTAGTCCAACCACTGTGGAAATCAGTATGAGGACACCTCAAAAAACTAAATCTAGAGGTTCCATTTGATCCAGCTATTCCTCTGCTTGGTATCTTCCCAGAAGAATTGAAAACCTCATACCATAGAGATATATCCACAACTATGTTCACAGCAACACAATTTGTCATAGCTAAGTCTTGGAAACAATCCAAATGCCCAACAACTAAGGAATGGCTAAAGTAGACATACTCTTGAGATAATTCATTAGTCTATTAATCACAAAGAATGAGTTAATCATTTATGAGGGCTCAGGCCTAATCACACATAAAGCTCCTACGTGGTCCTACATCTTAACATCTTACAGTAGGGATGAAATTCAGTATGGGTTTTGGAGGGACAAACCATATTCTAACCAGAGCAATATTTCAATCAAGCGATGCTCTCCATCAATTTCAGAATAAAGCCTGGAAACTGTATCCTTACACTGAAAAAGAAGGCTTTTAGGTCAAACAAGTCTCCAGAATTTTCTTCCAAGTCTCCAGAATTTTCTTCTCCTTTACCGGGCATTTCTCTTCAGCCCACTTTCTGGATGTTCCTCATTACCACAAATGTTATCTTTGTATATCAGATTTAATGAGAGAAAATTCACGTACTTTACAATTAACCCATTTAAGGTGTATGGTTCAGTGATTTTTAGTATATTCAGATATATAGCACCATGGTAAATTTTAATATATTTTTATCAACTCAAAGGAAACTCCATACCTTCTTATACCTCATCTGGAAAAATGTCTAATCTGATTCTTTCCCCAATTTCATTTGGACTCTTTTTTTATTATTGAGCCATATCAGCCTCCCATCTCCTCATTTTCTCCATCTCTAGCAATTACTAATCTATTTTCTGTCTCTATAGATGTGTCTATACTGGACATTTCATATAAATGGAATCATAACATGAAGCCTTTTGTGATCACTTCGATCACTTAGTACATGTTTTTCAAGATTCATCATGTCATAGCAAGTATCAGTACTTCATTCTTTTCATGGTTAAATAGTATCCCACTTTATTCATGTATCATATTTTATCTATTTCCTAGTTATTTTCTTTAGTTATTTTCTTTATTTCTTTGGGGTTTTATTTTCTTTAGTTGTTTCTTCCTTTTGACTATTATCAATACTGCTGCTGTGAACATTTGTGTACAAGTCTCTGTACGGGCATATGTTTATTTGCATTTCTCTTGGTCTATAGCTAGGCATGAACTTGCTGGGTCCTATAGTAACTCTGTGCAACTATTTGAGGAACTCCTAGATTGTTTTCCAAAGAGACTACACCATTTTATATTCCACCAGTGGTAGGTAAAATTGCAATTTCTCCATATTCTCACCAAAACATGTGATTATCTGTATTATTTACTTTTCTAGAGTCAATGCTTTGCAAGAGAGCAGATACAATCCAGGACAAGTACAATTTACAACATTCACACACACACACAAGCCAAATGCGGGAAGAATGCAGAACATCTGTCTATGCACTGGAGATCTGAAAGATCCAGTCAAGGGCTGGTAGCCCACAGCAATGTCTCATGTACGTCCATGTCTGCACTAAAAGGGTGAAGAAATCTACAATGGAACCAGGATACGATGCTCACAGTGGAGGTGAAAACCAGAGCTCCCTTGAAGCAAACAGCAGCCATCCTTGATGATAGCAAGGCCCCGAGCTCCTTAGCTACAACAGAGCTTCTCCTGGGAAACACCAGGCCCCTATCTTCTGCTCCTGTTCTCCTTTACATTGTGTTAGAAACAATCTTCAGGTGGCTTTTCTATACCCAGAACCACACCGACCCAGTCCAGCTGGGTGTCCCTGCTCAAGTTGACCACAGTAAGTCCACCACACTGCCTTTATAAATCTCCCTGATCCTAGTGCTTATGGACAGGCATCCCATTGTGGTTTCTATTTGCATTTCCCTGATAATTAATGATGTCAAATATCTTTCATTTGCTCATAGGTCGTTCGTATGCCTCATCTGCAAAAATGTCTGTTCTGATTTTGTGCCCACCTTCATGTCCCTTGTCTTTTTATCATTGAGTAATTTTCACATAATCTACAAACACAAATTCTTTATCGAATTTATAATTTAAAAATATTTTACCCGTTCTTTGGCTTTTCTTTATACTTTCTTCATAGTGTCCTTTATAATTCTGATGAAGACCTATTTATCTAATTTTTCTTTTGCCGTTCATGTTTTTGATGTCATAACTAAGAATTTGTTTTCAAACAAGAGGTCATGCAGGTCTCCTCCTATATTTTCTTCTAAGAGTTTTATAGTTTTAGCTCCTATATTTAGGCCTTTGATCCACTTTGGGAATGCCCTTGGCCTAGAGCTCCAAATGTTGTTGCAAGAACACATAGTCCCTGACTTACAAAGTTTCAACTAGCAAACTTTTGACTTATGATGGTGCAAAAACAATACATACACATTCAGTGGGATTGGGTTTTGAATTCTGAATTTTGATCTTTTCCCACACTAGCAATATGAGGTATGATACTCTCTTGCACTGCTGGGCAGAGGCAGCAAGCCGTATCACCCCATCAGCAGGGTAAACAACAAGTACTCTACAGCGTGCTGTGCTGCTAAGATATAATGTTGGCAGGTAAGTGCAGCAAATGCATTTTCGACTTACCATGAGTTCATCAGGACATAACCCCAATGTAAGTCTAGGAACATCAGTACATTCCTTTGGGCAGAGATTAGAACTCTCTCTTCTATGGCCTCTTTTTCCCTTTGGATAAGATTTCTGAGCCAATTTCTGGTACCAACTAAGGGTTAGTGGGATGCTTCTCTTTGAGTGGCCACCATACTTCAGAAGCTGAATGTTTGCTGACTAGGAGACAAAGCAGCAGCCCCAGGTCTCCTTGACTGGCGTTTCTCAGCGTGGAACTCTAACCCCATAAGCTGGAGCAAGGTCAAAGCAAGGCTGAGCAGTACCACTCCCCAGGAAAAGCCTCTCTCCCAGGACCTGCAGCTGGGCGGAAGAAGAGAAGCCCAGCTCTCAGCCGTACTTACCCTGAATTTAGCCTCAGTTTCAGATAGCTGGGAGAAGGAGAAGAAACGTTGAGGTCCTACATGATACCTCCAGGAAACAGGCCTTCAGCTTGGAGCTAGGGCTGCACCAGCCTCAGGTATCTTGTCTTAGTTAGATTTTCTAGAGTCAATAGTTTGTAAGAGAGAAGATTTAATACAGGACATTTATAAGTTACAATATTCACCCACCAAGCCAAATACGGGAAGAGTGCCGAATGTCTATCTAAGCACTGAAGACCGAAAAGATCCAATCAAGGGCTGGAAGCCCACAGTACTGTCCCATACATGTCCCCATCTGCAGATGATGGCTGAAGAAATCTTTACTGGAAGCAGGGTATGATGCTCACAGCAGAGATGACAACCAGAGCTCCCCCGAAGCAATGGCAGCCATCCCCGATGACAGCAAGGCCCCGAGCTCCTTCCTCAACGAGAACAGCCGAGTTGCTTTCAGGAGAACCAGCCATGACAGACCTTCTCCTGGGAAAAACAGCCCGAAAACTAGCTTCTGCTCCCATTCTGCTTTATGTTCATTCAGCAACAATCCTCAAGTGGATCCTCTACACCCAGAACCACACCAACGCAGTGCAGCTGGGCGTTCTGGCTCAAGCCGATCGCAGTAAGTCCACCACACATGTCTTCTTCCTTGCTGAGCTGAGACAAAGGCGAGTGCACGGGTCCTGGTTCAACTACAAAGACCCTCACAGTGCTGGCCGAGCTCTACCGTATTTGCTTGAATAAATGTTTCTTCATCTGCTACATGCTTTCTGAGCTTTTTCCCGAAACTTTGAGTGGTTGGTGAGTTTTATACAATTTTCACCCGTTTCACTGGGAATCAGATCACAGAACTCCTCACATGATTGTGAAGGAAGCTCAGCTCAGCTTTAAAAGAAATGATGATGTTCCCCAGAGCTCATTCTATGTGTCACTTCTTTTTCTACCCAGACTGGCCACCTTGAGGACTTTATCCAGCCCTATGGCTTGATACCTCACACTTGTAGATGTAAATCTCAAACCTGATTCACTCTCCCAAATTACAGACTTTGATGTCACCTTCTTCTTCCACTTGGATATAAATAAGCATCTCAAAATGAACAAATCCAAATTTGAACTTCTATCTCTCCTATATCTGCAACTTCCCCTGTCTTCTTCATTCTAGTAACTTCTTTCAGTTGCTCAAGCCAACTATAACCCTTCTTCTCTTTCTCCAGTATTTAATATTTGTTCCACAGGAACTCACAACCCCACCTTCAAAATAAAATTAGAAGCTCCCACTGTGATCACCCTAATTTAAACCATTTTCATCCCTTGACTACATTATTTCAGTAACCTTCTATTTAACAGTATGGTCTCACTGTTTCCACTCTTATTCACTGCCAATTTATTCCCCACAAAGCAATCCAGAGGACTTCTGTTTCAAAAAATAAGTCCATTCACTTCTCTTCTTTGCTCAGAACCCTCCAACGGTTTTCATTCTTATTCAAGGTCAAAGATGAGTTATTGTAGTACTTTACAAGGCTCTGCGTAGCCTGATGTCCACCCACAACACTCTCCAATCTTACCTACCTCTACTCATATACTCTGCCCCAGTTCTGCTGTTCTCCTGACTATTCCTGGTGTACAGCCTTCCTACTTGCCACTCAAGGATTTGCACTGGATATTTCCCCTGCCTGAAATGCTCCTTACCTCTATCACATCTCGCTCATGTCTTTAGACAAATATTATTCCTCCATTATGCCTTACCTGTGTGTCTTATCCAAAACTGCAACACTAAGAGGAAATCTTGAGTAGTGAGAAATGAAAATGAAAGTCTATTCTTTTTTTAATTTTTATTTTTATTAGTCCATGTTTGCAGCACAAAATGATCACATTTATTTTGTGGGAAGTTGGTACATGTACATGACACATTTTAACTCTTTTTACGTCTCATTCCCCTCCCCTCCTTGCCCTCTTTGGCCATCTCTGGGTCTCCTTCCCATTTGCAAAAGAATCTGTCTCCCCGTTTCCTACTATCTTTTATTT
>PVJO010031494.1:0-14268 GCA_004026905.1 Hystrix cristata
AAAAAGGAAAAACTAGAGTCATTCATATATAAATGGATGTTTCTTGAGAACATACTCTTAAGTGAAATAAATCAGACACTCATGAGCACACATCGAATTGTTTCTCTGATATGAGAGACCATAATGGTAAATAAGGACAAAGAGGTGTAATAGATATTCTATAAAAGGAGGATGGTGAACAGAGGAGAGGAGTACTAGAGGGAAAGAAGGGGAAAAGCAGAAAGGCAACAGGGGAGAGAGGGGAATGGGAAAATATGGAAGATGATGAATGAACCTGCTGTAAATAGGGAGGGAGGGTGCAAAGGGGGGGAAGAGGGGGGAGAACCAAGATACATCATGTATAGGCACAGAATTAATGTAATGAATGTGACCATTGTATGTAGAATGTACCAATGCATGTTCTTGGTTTAAAATAAAAAAAAGAAAAAGAAGATGTGGCTTTTCTACACAATGGAGTACTACACTGCCATAAAGAAGGATAAACTAGAGTCATTTGTATGTAAATGGATGTTCCTTGAGAATATACTACTAAGTGAAATAAATCAGACACTCATGACCACACATTGAATTGTTTCTCTGATATGAGAAACCATAACTGTAAATAAGGACAATGTAGTGTAACAGATATCATATAAAAGGAAGATAATATACAAAGGAGAGGAGTACCAGAAAGAGGGAAGGGGGGAAAAGCAGGAAGGGAAAAAATGGAAAGAAAGGGGAAAGGGAAATCATGGAGAATTGTAAATAAACCTGCTGTAAATAGGGATGGGGGGAACAGAAGGGAGGGGAGGGTAGGGGGTGAGAACCAAGAGACACCATGTACAGGTACAAAACAAACATGTTAGATGTGATCAATATATGGACAATGTACCAATACATGTTCTTGGTTAAAAAATAAAAAATTAAAAAAAAAAAAAGAAAAAAAAGAAAAAGAAAATGTTAAGTACTGAATAATCTGAAGGGCAACATTGCTTCTTCCACAAATGTCTCACCTGGCTTCCCCTCCCCTGTCTCACAGAGGTCATGATTGAGGCCACTGGCCAAGTAAGATGGGGATCTAGACCACTATAACCCAATGTCATTTGCCTTGATTCCAGGCAAACTTTTAGGTTCCTGGTTTTAGAAGTGGTTTTGGAAAATAAACACTTCCTGGAGAGTTAGCTTCAGTGATGAGTACATGAAAAGCTAGACTTCACTTAATTTCGAAACTTTTTGTAAGGAGTATATACTCATTCTTGAAAAATTAGAAAATGTGGACAAAAAGAAACACTGGCAAAGCACAAGGCCCCGAGTTTGATCCCCAGCACCAAAAAAAAAAAAAAAAAAAAAAAAGAAACATTGCGAACTATTCACAGTCAAACACTTGGAGTTGGAGTCAAGGGCGTTACTGTTTTTGTGTGCCTTCCTGAAGATTATTTCTTTGCATGTATATATACTTGTAGTTAAGTACTAAGGCTGAGTATGTAATTTATGTAATTTATGTATTGCTTATTGAATATCTGCTTTCCTCTTCTTGGTTAGTAACAAGAACCCTGCCTTAACTGGGCACAAAACAAAGCCTCTGCTTCCCAGCCTCCCTTCTAGGTCATTGTGATTCTGACACTAAGTTCTGTATAATGATCTAGGCGTGAAAGTGTCATGTGGGACTTGGGAGAAGCCTCTTTAAAAGGAAATCCATCTTTTCCCCTCCACTTCTTGTCAACTGCTCAGAAAACATAGGTAATGACAGGAGCACTCTCACCTGTGTAGTTGCCCTTGAAAGGCAGAAAGAACATGACTAGTGATTTTCTGAACTATGGTTCACAGCACACATCACATATAGGGGCTGAGGAGGAACCAAAGGAGAAGGAAAGGAATCTTAAATAATTCCTCTGAACTATTGCATACTTTATGCAATACTTTATTGGAAAATACTCTATGCTATACTTTATCTAAGACAGAAAACCATTCTACAACCTGTTCTACTGAGGTTTCTGTACAAGCAACTCAGCGCAGTCCTGGTCAATAATGCGTGAATAGAAATATGTACTGATATGCATATGCCTTACATACATTTAATTAATTTAGTCCTCTCAACAAGTACTATTGTTAGCCTGTTTCCAGTATGTTTATGTTTGCAGATATGTTAACTTATTTTTTAGAAAGAAAAGGGATTACTCTATGTATATCATATTTTTCTTTCTTTGCCCAATATATTTCATATGTTTCGTCCAGTAAAACCCTCTGTAACTTCATTTTAATGGCATTTTTAATTATCCACTGATCAAATGGTGGAATCAATTTACTTAAAAAAATCTCTTATGGGACTTTTGTTGAGGTTTCTGTCTTTTGTAATAATTCTGAGAATCTCCATAGGCAAACCTTTTTGTTTCCATAGACTAAATCTCCAGAAATGGCATTGGGGATCACAGAGAAAGTATAGTGGTTTTTGAAATGTATCACAGAACTCTGTCCGAGCACATTGTTCCAAGCTGAACTCTGGCCACCATGGATTGGGGAGCCCAAGCTCAACTTCTTCATGTAACTCTTGTGGCCTTTCTGGCAGTATGGAGTAGCGGGGATGGAGTGGTGCTGTCTCTGTGGGTGTGGATTCTTTGAATGTGTATACAAGTGTGACCTCTATGTGGATTAAGTTTAGGATTTAGGTTTGGAAAGTGCAAGATCAAGCTACAGACAGCTCTGATGTCTTGTAAGGGCCTGCTTTTCATAGATGGTGACTTCTGATTGTGTGGAACAAGTATGGTTCCAAATATTTGTTTCTCATATTGCAGAATGTGGAAGTACTCTTTATAAAGACTCTTTCCCATTCTACTCATTTCCCAGTGAACTAGACTTGCACCCTTTGTCCACTACCTGCAGTATGTTTTCTCAGACATTTGTAATACAGTTAGGTTGTCTCTCACTTTCTGTTAGGTTGTCTCTCACCCTGTTTTGGGGTACCCCCACATTTTAAATATTTTAGTCTAATTTGACTATATTATGATTTCCACAGGTTTGCTCAAATGTAAGTGTCAGATATCTTCTATTGAAGTGTCACACAGAATACATAAACCACCACTGGTCTGCTTAACATTTGTGTAGTTTTGCCTTTTCTATCACAACATGCAGTGTGCAGCCTTTTCAGATTTGCTTATTTTACTTAGCAATACACAGGTAGAATTCATCTATGACTTTGTATGAGTCAATAGTTCATTTCTTTAGATTCAGTACTGCTGATTATATTCTGTTGACTGCATGAACACCAATTTGATTCTGTATTTGGCTATGGAAGGACATTCTGATTACTTCAAGTTTTGACCATTATGAGCAGAGCTACTGTACATAATTCTACACTGGTATTTGTTTAGACATAATCTTCAAAGCAGTTGTCTAAATGCAGACAATTTAGGGCGCAATTGTTGGGTCATAAGGTCAAACTTGTTTTGCTCTGCCCAACTGTCTTCCAAAGTGGATGTGTCATGATGCATTCTACCAGCAATTAGTGAGCGGTTCAGTTATCCTTCAGCCTCCAACAATTGCTGTTGTCGATTTTTTAGAGTTTAGAATTTTTAATAGCTGTGTCATTCTATCTCATAATCATTTTAATTTGAAGTTCACTAATGATATAGGATGTTGAACATCTTATATGATTATCACGTTTATATTTTGTTTGGTCAGAAAATTTTTTTTTGTTCAGTTATTTAGCAATTTTTTACTTGGGTCGTTAGCTGTTGACTTGCAGAAGTTCTTTGTGTATTTTGAATATAATTCTTCTGCAGATAAGGATTTGTAAATAATTTATCACAGCCTGTGATTTGTTTTTTTGTTCTCTAGACAGGGTTTTCACAGGGTAAAAATTTAATTTTTACAAAGTCAACGTTATCAGTATTTTTCTTTTGTGAACTGGCCTTTGGCTTTGTATATTAAGCTCATCACCAAGCCCAAGGTCACATAAATTTTCTTCTGTTTTCTTGTAGAATTGTGATAGTTTTCTTAAATTTCTGCCTATGGATTATTTTGAATGTAACTTTAAAAGTTTGTGTCTACATTCGTTTCATTTTTATGGTTTCAAATACTTGCCCCAATACTATTTCTGTAAAAAACATGGGCAATATGTTTCATGTCAGTTTCAATTTCCAAAATGATGACAACGAATAATCTAAACGCAGTAATGAAGTTAATCTATTTCTCAGGAACACCAGGAGGGGGCGCACATGCACTTTTACTCTCTAGAGTTCTACACTGAGTTCCAGCATCTGCTGGAAGATCCTTGGACCTGCCTTTTCTGATCCAGCGCAGCATCCAGAGTGCGAGACGCTGATTCCACTGGAGGCAAAGATTTTCTTCTAGCAAAACTGACGGCAGGAATGCACCAGCGTCCGCCGCCTGCTGTGTAATGGTGAGTGAAAGCTCCCTGTCTGGGTCTTGAATGTGCAAGAGAAGCAGAGAACTCAGCAGAGGAAGGATTCCTTGTAGAAATGTAATTCAGTGACCATTGTTTCCCCTGGGTACTCAAGTCTTGTCCTCTCATATTTTGTGTGGGTAGTGTTTTTTTAAATACTAATATGATAACCACCCTGTAGCCACTAAGAAAAATACAGTATTCAGACTGTGACCTACAAAACACACACACTGGACTCCTAATACTAGTATAATTGGGTTGTTAAATTTTGGGAATGGTCTAATTGTTTTTGAGTTCTTTATATAGTCTAGATAATAGTACTTTAAGCAGTAGCTGGCACATTTTTTTCTTATTTTATATGTTGTCTCTTCACTGTTTGTGTTTTCTTTTGCTGTGCAGAAGATTTTTAATTTGATGTGATCCCATTTGTTGAATTTTGGTATTATTTCTTGTGCAACCAGGACTCTGTATAGAAAGTCTTTGACTACATCTGTCTTCAAGAGTTTTGCCTATTCTGTCTTGCAGTAGATTAGTTCTGTTTTAATATTTTAATCTTTGATCTATTTTGATTTTAGTTTATTGCATCATGAGAAATATGGGTCTATGTTCAAATTTGGTATGTGGATAGCCAGTTTTCCCAGGACCATTTCTTTCTTTTTTTTTTTGAACCAAAACGATTTAGTCAGACATTTCAGATGTACATAATAAGCTCATTCGTCATAGTTAATTTGTACCTGTACATGATATATCTTCTTTCTTCCCCCCCTCCACTCCTTCCTTCAACCGCTCTTCCCCTCCTTATTTATAAGAGCTTTATTTACATTTCCCATTTTTTCCTCTTTTTCTTTTTTCTCTTCCTTCCTTTCTTCCCTCCCAGTTCTCCTTCTCATTTGAATATTTTCTTTCTTTTACACAATATTTATTATATATTTTTGTCTTTATTTACACTTACGGTTTCTCATATCAGAAGAACAATTTGATATGTACTCATATGTGTCTGATTTATTTCACTTAAGAGTATGTTCTCAAGGGGGTGAAGGGAGGGGAGGGGAATGGGGAAAAAAAGAAGCAACAAGATGTATCATGTACAGGTACAAATCCCCTATGATGAATGTTATCACTATGTACATCTAAGATGTACCATTAAAATAACATTAAAAAAAGAATATGTTCTCAAGGTGTGTCCATTTACCTATAAATGTTTCAAGTTCATCCTTTTTTATGGCACAGTGGTACTCCATTGCATAAAAAAACCACATCTTGTTTATCCACTCATCAGTTGCTGGGCATTCATGTTGTTTCCAAGATTTAGCTATTACACATTGTGTTGCTGTAAACATGGTTGCGCATATATAACTGTGGTATGACGCTTTTAATTCTTCCAAGAAGATACTATGAAAAGGAATATCTGGGCCAAATGGAACCTCTAGTTGTAGTTTTTTTGAGGAATCGCCACACTGATTTCCACAATGGTTGGACCAGTCTACACTCCCACCAACAGTGGAGGAGGGTTCCTTTTTCCGCACAGCCGCATCAGCATTTGTTATTGGCTGATTTGCTGATGATAGCTGTTCTTTCTGGAGTGAGGTGGAATCTTAGCATTGTTTTAATTTGCATCTCTCGAGTTACCAGTGATGTTGAACACTTTTTCATATATTTGTTTGCCATTTGTATTTCTTCAGCTGAGAGGTGTCTATTCATTTCAGAGGCCCATTTTTGGATTGGGTCTCTAAATTTGGAGGGTCTGATTCTTTTAAGTCCTTTATATTTTCTAGATGTTAGACCTTTGTCTGAGAAACACCTGGCAAAAGTTTTTTCCCCACTCTGTTGGTGATTTCTTTTGCCTGTGCAAAAGCTTTTTAATAGAATGTGATCCCAGTTGTCAATGATTCTTTGTATTATTTCCCGTGCAGTCTGAGTTTTTTTCATAAAGTTTTTGCCTACATCTGCATCTTCAAGAGTTCTTCCTCTTCTACCTTCCAGCAAATTTAGTGTTTCTGTTTCAATGTTTAGGTCTCTGATCCACTTTGATTTTAGTTTAGTACATGGTGAGAGACATGGGTCTAGTTTTAGTCTTTGGCATGTGAAAAGCCAGTTTTTCCAGTACCATTTACTAAAGAGGCTGTCTTTCTTCCAGTGAGGGTGTTTGGCTCCTTTGTCGAAGATATTTAAGTGTGTTTGGGTTTGTTTCTGCATCTTCTAACCTGTTCCATTGATCTTTGGATGTGTTTTTTTGTTTTGTTTTTTTTTTTTTTTGCCAGCACCATGCGATTTTTTTTTTTTTTTGTTATCACAGTAGCTCTATAGTATAATTTCAAGTCAAAGATTGTGATGCCCCCTGCCTTGCCCCTGTTGCCCAGAAATGTTTTTGCTACTCTTGGTCTCTTCTGGTTCCAGATGGATTTTATGATTGTTTTCTCCAATTCTGTGAAGTATGCTATTGGAATTTTGATTTGCATTAAATCTGTATGGTAATTTAGGAAGTAAGGCCATTTTCACTATGTTGGTTCTTCCTAACCAAGAACAAGGGATATCTTTCCATCTTCTGATGTCCCTTTCAATGTCCTTTTTTAGAGTACTGTAGTTTTCATTGTAAAGATCTTTTACTTGCTTTGTTAGATTCATGAATATTTCATTTTTTGATGCTATTGTGAATGGTGTGGCTTCCCCAATTTCTCTCTCAGTGAGTTTGTTATTTGTATACAGATATGCTATTGATTTTTTAGTGTTGACATTGTATCCAGCTACATGACTGAACTTGGTTATTAAATCTAGAAGTCTTTTGGTGGAGTTTTTGGGGTCTTCTATGTAGAGTATCATGTCATGTGCAAATAATGACAATTAAACTTCTTCCATTCCTATCTTTATTCCTTTTATTTCTTTCTCTTGTCTAATTGCCCTAGTTGATATTTCCAGAATTATATTGAATAAGACTGGCGATAGTGGACATCCTTGTCTTATTCTTGATTTTAGAATAAAAGCTTTCAGTTTTTGACCATTTAGTATGATGTTGGCTGTTGGTTTGTCATAGATGGCTTTTTATCAGAATGAGATGTAGATCATGTACTCCTATTTTCTGTGGCGTTTTTATCACGAATGGGTGTTAGATATGCCAAATGCTTTTTCTACATCTATTGAGATGATCACGTGATTTTTGTCCTTGACTGTGTTGATATATTGTATTACATTTATTGGTTTGGGTATGCTGAACCATCCATGGATCCCTGGGAAGAATCCTACTTGGTCATAGTGTATAATCTTCTTGATGATTTGTTGTATTCTGTTTGCCAGTATCTTATTGGAATTTTTGCATTTATGTTCATTAGGGAAATTAATCTGTAATTCTCTTTTTTGGTTGGATCCTTCTCTGATTTTGGTATCAGGTTAATGCTTGCTTCCAGGAATAATTTTGCGAGTACTGTTTCCCTTTCAATTTCATTAAAGAGTTTGAGGAGTAGTGGCATCAGTTCTTCTCTAAATTTCTTATAGAATTCAGCTGTGAATCTACCAGGACTTGGGCTTTTCTTTGTTCCTAGATTTTTAAATACCTCTTCAATTTCAGTGGTTGGTATTGGGTTATTTAGAGTTTTTACATCTTCTTGATCCAGCTTGGGTAATTCATATGTATCTAGGAATCTGTCCATTTCTTTTGTGTTTTCCAGCTTATTAAGAGAAATGTTCACAAAAAAAAGTTATCGAATTAGGTATTGATGATCTTTTGGATACCAGCAAGATCTGTGGGGACTTCACTCTTTTGATTTTTAATTGCATAGATTTGAGTTTTTCGTCTGTTTTTAAAATTTTATTTCAATGATACATTTTAATTTTTATTTTGTTTTGTTTGTTTGGTTGCTGGATATTGAATTCAGGGCCTTACACTTGCTAGGCAAGCACTTTAACAATTGAGCTAAATTCCCAATCCCTAATGGCACATTTTAAATCTACATAATGATAACATTCATCATAGGGAATTTGTACCTGTACATTGCTATAAAATTGGATGAGGTTTTGTCAATTTCATTTAATCTTTCAAATGACCAACTTTTTGATTCTTCATATTGTTTTCTTAGTCTCAATTGCATTAATTGCAATTCTGACTTTTATAATTTCCTCTGTCATATGAATTTTGGGCTTGATTTGTTCTTCTGTTTTCTAAAAATTTGGGGTTCAACATTAGATTGTTTATTTGAGCTTGGTCTGTTTTCCTGATATGGGAATTCAACACTATGAATTTCCCTTGGAAATGAAGAGAAATATGGTAGAGATAAGGCTGGAGGACAAACGAGGATCACATAAGCTTTGGGGAACTGGAGAAGACAGAATAAGAAGTGTGTAGGGTGAGGGACGAGAATTTTGGAGCAAAGCAGAGAAAATCTACATATTTATTCACATAAAAAATATGAGAAGAAGCAGTTGAGGAAGGAGAGAAAAGAGAAAAAAGAAAAAAGATGGACAAAACAGAAGACAATAAAAGTAAAAATCTAAACAAAATGGAACATATAGAAAAAGAAAGACAAAGCAAACCAACCAAGAAACAAGAAACAGAAGCAGACTGAAGATGGTGGAATGGGGAGGGTCAGCATATCAGACCTCCAGGAATATTCACCCACTAGTGGAAAAATAAGGGCTGGAGAGGACTACAAATGAATGAAATTCATGCAGAAAGGAAGAAAATAGGATCAGGAATTACACAATGACCCAAGCAGAGAAGAGAGAGGCGGCAGTGGGATGAGGCACAGCATGATCAGGGTGGAGCCCCAGAGTCTGCAGAGAACAAAAGGACCACATGATACATGTGGAGGAGACCAGATCAAATTACAGAGACAGGTGAGATGGCACAGCATGCATGGCAGAGGCTGGAGAGTCAATGGGGATCACAGGAACGTGGGACACAGCTGGTGGAGACTGGCGGGATGACAGAGGGGAACTGTGAACCCAAGGAGACTGCACACAGAGCTGGCATGGCTGCCAGCAAAAAATCAGCATAAAGTTCCTTCTCTACTTGCAGAAGAACGCAGAATTAGCAATAATCTTATGGAGCAAGAAAAAAACAACTGGAACTGTACCTACAGCACCTTGAGTGACCCCAAGCCCATGGTCAGTGAGTGAAGGAAGAGCAGCACTCTAGGATAGAGACCTATGGATTGGAAGGGGGAGGGGATCACCATTTGTGCTTGGGAAGGGGCATTGGG
The DNA here is from genome assembly GCA_004026905.1 of Hystrix cristata. Lineage (NCBI taxonomy): Eukaryota > Metazoa > Chordata > Mammalia > Rodentia > Hystricidae > Hystrix > Hystrix cristata. The sequence goes on from PVJO010031494.1 coordinate 9,574, forward strand.
CTGGAACTTCAGTGGCAGAAGGTAGCAGATGGCCAATTTAAATCAGCAGGCTGCAGAGAGCTCAGTCTCTGTCACTGTGACTGTCAGTGTCCAGTCTGAGCCCCCCCAGATAAATGTCTGGTAGCTCACTGTGAGGTCTTGCTGCTACCATTAACAGCGCTTCACACCCAGCACCATGCTGGTGCAAACTGCACCTGAGTACTCAACATAAACAAAGACATGCCTGGACTGGAGTTCTGTGATTTAGAAAGAGCCACAAACTCAAAAGAGAGTGTTTTTTTTCTTTTATTTTTCCTTTGGTTTTGATATGTTTTAATTTTTTTAACTAATTTTTTTGCTGTGTGTGTGTGTGTGTGTGTATGCATGCATATTTTAATCTGCTTAAGTTCTTGCCTGAGTCTACCTTGATTTGTTTTCATTCTCTTTTCTTTCTTTCCCTTTTCTCCACATTAGCTTCTATTTGTATCTTTATCTTTCCTTCTTTTTTTAAAAAATCCTACTGCAATTCTTCATTTGATGTAGCATCTTCTTAGATTTTAGCAGTATAATACTATTTATGCTTTTTAAAATTTTTAACTGTTTAAATTTCTTATCTTGTCCATTAGGTTTTACTTAGTTTTTACTTGATGTATTCTTCCTTCTATACAATATTCTCTATTTTTATCATGTTACATACCAATTTTGTATATAATCTTCCTTGATAGCCCCTCCCAAAGATACAACTTCAAATCCTTAATATTAGTAGAATCCATTGTTCCTCTACTAATTCCTTAATTTCAAGCTATAGAACGTAGGACTTAGAGGAAGGGAGAAAAATAAATCTCTTCCATGTTTTTATTCTTACTCATCATAGCTCTATTTCTCATACCTTACCACTTTAGCTTTAACTAAACTACTACTCCCTTGGGCTTTGGAAAGTAGATTCATTTAAACTACTGTTAAATAGAAGGGTAAAGAAAGGATTTGGGAAACACAATTGCAATGACCCATTGAAATATCTAATTGATGCTCCTGGTAGACTTTTCATTGACTTAAGCTTGTATACTTTGTTTTTTGTTATTTTATATCTCTTTTTACTGTTACAAAGTTCATTAGGTTGTTTTACTATTGTAGAATTGTACTTCCACTGGCTCCCTGCCTTGTCTGGGAAACAGACAAGTGGAAGGAAGAACAACTACAAGGACTACTATATAGAAATGGTGTAAGACTCAAACTACAGAAACTGTTTTAAAGTGAAATATCCTAGTAACAAAACCTAGAGACAGGAACAAAATCAATTAAACAACTGAAGCAGCTAATTTAATGATGGAACACAAAAGGTTGAAAACCATTTACAGAAAAGCAACAAACTGCTAAAAACCTTCATATAACTACAAACTATGCTCACCCCCATCTCCATCAACTAGCACCCCCCTCAAAAGAGAGAAGAAAATTGGGGGGGCGGGAGAGGGATATACAAATATAAACTGACACAGCTACAAACAAGACAATGGAGAAACAAGGGCCAAGAAAATCTCCAATTACCCCCAATGCCCTTAAGGCAGAACAAGATGAAAGAAAAGTAGAAGGAAAAAAATACTAGATAGCAGATATCTATGAAGAATTCATGGAAGAAATAAAAAAAGAAGAATTTGAAGAGAAAATGAACCCAAAATTTACAGCAATGTCACTCAATACGCGCACAGTAAATTTCATGGAAATAGGCAAAAAATTGGATGAGCTAATCAAGACAGTGCAAAGCTTGAATGACAGATTCAACAAAGGCATGGAAACCTAAAAAAAAAAAGTCAAATAGAGATTCCAGAGATCAGGAGTACAATAGAATTTAATTTATACATACTCAGAATGATCAGTGTTAAGATAGGGTTTCTGATATGGAGGACAAATTACTAGATTATAAGTAGTTTAAAAGCCAAAAATAAAATAAAAGAACAAGAAAAAGCCATGCAGGAGATCCTAAGTGAAAACAACAACAACAAAAATAATCTAAGGCTAATAGGAGTCAAAGAAAAGCTTGAAGACTACACAGAAGGATTTGCAAATATGTTTACAGAAATTATCAAAGAAAACTTCCCAAATATAAAAAAGACCTTAAAATGCAAGTAAGTGATGCTTATAGGATACCAAATAACAACGATGAAAGGAGATGTTCACCGAGTCATATTCTTATCGAACTCACAGATTGCCAGCAAAAAAGTAGAATTTTAAGGTAACCAGAGAAAAACAAACAAACAAAAAAAATCACATATAAAGATAAACCAATTAGAATCACAGCAGATTTTTTGGCACACACCCTGAAGGACAGAAGAGCTTGGAGTGAAGTATTTCAAGCCCTGCAAGTAAATAACTTCTAACCCAGACTAATGTATCCAGCAAAATTATCCTTGAAAATCGATGGAGAAATTAGATATTTCCATGAAAAAGACCAGCTCAGAACATATATGAGAGCTAAACTGGCTCTAGAGAAAATATTCAAGAATATCCTAGATAGAAACGTAGGAGTAGACACATCTGAAAATGCTGAGGAAATCAGTGAGGTCAGGGGATAAATAACAACAAAATACATCAGAAAAAGTTAAACAAAAAACAAACAGACAAAGAAGGTAATGATGGTAAATATCCAATTCATCTCAGTAATATCTATCACTGCCAACAGCCTCAACTCTCCAATCAAAAGACACAGAGTGGCAGAATGGATCAAAAAACAGAACCCTACAATCTGTTGCATTCAAGAAACACATCTAATCCAAAAAGATATTCATAGACTTAAAATTAAAGGACGGAAAACAATATTTCATGCACTAGGACCTAGAAAACAAGCAGGGGTAGCAATTCTAATATCAGACATGATAAACTTCAAGTTAAAACAGATTAGAAGAGGCAAAGAAGGTCACTACATACTAATTAAAGGAACAATACAATAGGAAGAGATAACTTTGATAAACATTTATGCACCAAATACTGGAGCACCTACCTTCATAAAACAAAATCTGCTAAAATTAAAAGATCAAATAAATATTAACACAATTATTGTAGGGGACCTTAACACCCCACTGTGGCAAAGAGACAGATCAACTAAACAAAAAGTCAACAGAGAAGCTTCAGAGCTGATCCACACCCTTGAATGTATGAATATGGACCTAACATATGCAGAGTATTTCACCCCTCCATAACAGAGTATAAATTCTTGGTTCAGTAGCACATGGTACTTTCTCCAAAATAGATCACATACTAATTCACAAGGCTGGCCAGAGTAAATATAATAGAATTGAAATTATCCCATGCACATTGACCTCAGTGCAATGAAAATTTATTGCAATTAACGCACAATCAGGAAAACAGAACAAGCCCAAATAACCTTATGAGCAGTCTTGAGATACTAGAGAAGCAACAACAAACCAGCCCAAACCCAAACTAAGGAGGGAAATCATAAAGATATGAGGCTACGTTAATGAAATTGAAACAAAAAAACCCTATACAACAAATAAATCAAGCAATGAGTTGGTTCTTTGAAAGAATAAATAAAATAGACAAGCCACTAGTAAGACCTACTAAGAGAAAGAGAGAAAAGACCCATATAAATGCAATTAGAAATGGCAAAGATGAAATCACAACAGATATTGTGGAAATCCAGAAGATAGTAACTATTTTGAAAAATTATATTCCAACAAACTGTTAAATACAGAAGAAATGGACAGATTTCTAGACACAAACGAACTACCAAAACCAACACAAGAAGACATTAATATACTCAACAACCCAATCACAAGCAAAGAAATTAACTTAGTAATAAAGAATGTAGCAAGGACTCCAACGTGGGCCAGCGGCCCCCGAGTGGGATTGCCAGTGGCAGGGGACTGCCCAGAACCACCCAACCTCCTGAGAACAGCACAGTGGGACCCCTGATCACAGAATACCTGCAGGCCAGGCCACGCCTCCAGCCCAAAGGACTCCAGCATGGGCCTGTGCACTGGCAGGGTCTAAATCCATCAACATGCATAAAATCTAGGCCTCCACACTGGTGACACTATCTTCTGCTGGTCTCCCACCCACTCGCTTTGTTTTTTTGTTTGTTTTTGTTGGCTTGTTTGTTTTTTTATTTTGTTTCCTTGCCTTTCTTTGTCACTTTTTTTAATCCTTCCTCTTCTCCAAGCCACTAATACCACATAGAGCCAACTATTACTATATCACTCAAGATAACCCTGGAGATATAAAGGTCAAAAGAACCAAGAAATACATATAGCCAGAAGAAACTGTAAAAATAGACATTCCCTAGGAGAACACTATTACCTATCTTAATGTAACCTCCCACAAAGAAGATGTAAAACCAACACAGAGCACAAACGAAGAGGGGTAAATTCCATATGTATACAAAGAAAATGACAAGACATAGAAGCAAAACACATCCCCAGACCCACAGCTCACCCAAAACAAACACAGAGGACAATGATATAGAGGAAATCAAAAGACGCCCAATCAAACTCTCAGATATGATAGCAGCAGAAGTTGAAAAGCAGATAGGCGTGGCTATAGAGCACATCAGACTAGAAATAATTGTCCAAGTCAAAAAAGAGATGACAAGCATAATCAAGGATTTGCTCAGTGAGTTCGGGGTAGACAAAGATTAAAAAACAGAGGAGCTAAGAAAAACAATGGAAAACTTGAACACTCAATTTAGCAAAGAAATGGAACCCA
>PVJO010031495.1:0-14230 GCA_004026905.1 Hystrix cristata
TCTTACTTTTCTTTTAACCTTCTTCTTTATCCCCCTTTTCCCTATCTAGTTCTCCTCTCTTTTGAATACTGTTTTTTTTAACATAATATCTATTATACCCCTTTGTCCTTATTTACACTTATGGTTTCTCATATCAGAGAAACAATTCAATGTGTACTGATAAGTGTCTGATTTATTTCACTTAATAGTATGTTCTCAAGGAACATCCATTTACACACAAATGACTCTAGTTTATCCATTTTTATGGCGGTGTAGTACTCCATTGTGTAGAAAAACCACATCTTCTTTAGCCATTCATCAGTTGTTGGGCATTTAGGTTGTTTCCAAGACTTAGCTATTACAAATTGTGCTGCTATGAACATGGCTGTGCATATATCACTTTGATATGATGATTTTAATTCTTCTGGGAAGATACCAAGCAGAGGAATAGCTGGGTCAAATGGAACCTTTAGTTGTAGTTTTCTGAGGAACCTCCACACTGATTTCCACAGTGATTGGACCAGTCTACATCCCCACTAACAGTGGAGGAGGGTTCCTTTTTCCCCACAGCCCTGCCAGCACTTGTTATTGGTTGATTTCTTGATAATAGCTATTCTTTCTGGAGTGAGATGATATCTTAGTGTTGTTTTGATCTGCATCTCTCGAATGACCAACGATGTTGAACATTTTTTCATATATTTATTTGCTATTTTTATTTCTTCATCTGAGAAATGTTTATTCATTTCAGATGCCCATTTTTGGATAGGGTCTTTAAATTTGGGGGATTTGATTTTTTTGAGTTCTTCCGAGGACCAATGGAACAGGCTAGAAGATGCAGAAATAACTCCAAACACACCCAAATATCTCATCTTCGACAAAGGAGCCAAACACCCTCACTGGAAGAAAGATAGCCTCTTTAATAAATGGTGCTAGAAAAATTGGCTCACCACATGCCACAAAGTAAAACTAGATACATGTCTCTCACCATGTACTAAACTATGATCGAAGTGGATCAAAGATATAAACATTAAAACAGAAACAATAAATCTCCTGGAGGATAAAATAGGAAGAACTCTTGAAGATATAGGGATTGGAAAAAAAATTATGAGTAGAACTCAGACTGCAAGGGAAACAATACAAAGAATCAATGCTTGGGACCACATCCTATTAAGAGGCTTTTACACAGCAAAAGAAATTACCAATAGAGTGGGGCGAAAAATCACAGACTGGGAGAAAATTTTTGCCAGCTGTCCCTCAGACAAAGGTCTAACATCCACAAATCCATTTTTGTTTCAAGTTACACTACACTACAAAGCTGCATGATGCTGTTTTTATCACTGTAGCTTTGTAGTGTAGTGTAACTTGAAATCTGGGATTGTGATGCCCCTTGCTTTGCCCTGGTTGCCCAGAATTCTTTTGCTATTCTAGGACTCTTCTGTTTCCATATGAATTTTAGGATTGTTTTCTCTAGTTCTGTAAGAAGTATATTGGTATTTTGATTGGGATTGCATTAAATCTATATAGCAGTGTTCAAAGTATGGCTATTTTGACTATATTGGTTCTGCCTATCCAGGAACAGGGGATATTTTCACATTTTCTGATACTGTGTTCAAGCCCCCTTTTCAGAGTACTACAGTTTTCAGCTTTTTTGGTATTTTTGTTCTGTTTTATTTTTAATTTTTTATGTTGGTCACATCTTACACTTGTGCTCTGTGAAGGTAAAACTATTAATGTAGCTCTTCTTTTCCTAGCTTTTGCAGTTTGCTTTACCCTACTCAGATCTCAGATAGGTTTGAAATATTATGATTTTGAAGATATTTTTCTTGCTTACATTTTATTTTTGATCAGAGAAGAAATGACATTCCTTTGTGGATGTATACATCCTATGTTGAATTAGAACCTGACCCAGGGTTTCAACAGTTTATGGAAAATATTTCCTACTCATGTAGTTTCTTGGAATTTATGGATTTAAAACATACTACCAACTGTAGGTGATCTAGTACAAAACAAATTCAATAATTTTCTGTTGGGATCTAGTGTTAAAATTGTCTAAATAAATAGCAAACTTTGCCCAATATTAGCTAGTGTGTGAACCTAGTTAAAATCTTTTACTATCTGCATCTCAATCTCTTCTCCTCTATTTTCCAGATTGGCAATTTACAGAGAAGAGTTCAGTGATGCTCTACTAATGTGAATACATTTAGCTGTGCGAAAATATCCCAAATTATGTGAACAAATATCAAGGGTTTATTCTATTTAGAATATATCATAGACTAAGAATACGTCCCAATAACTTCTGGGGATCCTATTTAATATCCAAATTTATAAACATAGTCATAGTGGAATAAATGCATCACTTTTAATGATATTTAGCATGAGATTCATGTATTCTATAGAAACATCAAACACAAGTTAACATGATGTGTATTTAACCTAAGAAAGTTTTACTTTAATTGTTACAGTAAAATATGTATACAGTGGTGTGGTAGTGAGCACATGTTCTTATTGACTTCCTTAAACACCCAACTTTATAGAAATATTAGGAAAAAAACCTATGAGGAGTGCTTTCTGATTGGATTGCATCATGTCATTTTCCTTATGTAATACCAGTAAGTGGCCCCAGTGACTTTGGTAGCTCTGAGCTCTTGTTTATGAATTATGTTTCATTCACTGCAAGATACGGATTTTACATGGACATGATTATATGAGCTTTGCATTCTTTTCATCTTTGTTTTATGTTTCACTCTTATTAGTCCCATCTTACAGACAGATTATAAATGGACAATAATCTTTCATGTATTGTTTTCTTTTATATATCTTCAATTTAGGGAATTGAAAGTTATTAATACATACCCTATTGTTTAACTGAAATGATTTTGAGTCTATTTGAAAAGAGTGTTTCTATTTAATCCAGCCATACATGCTTTGAATTTTCACATGAAACAAAGTAATAGATTAATCTATGTCACAGGCAACAAACATATATATCATTAAAGCAATAAATATTAAACCTGTAAAGAACAAAGACATACTGTACCATAACAGTGGCATTGCTTTAGTCACTGGGTTTTAGATGAGAATTAACGTTTAAAATAGGTCCTAGCTTACACTATTAATGGCATACAAGAATTATGCCAGCTTTTTTTTCCACTTTTCATTTTGAAAATAAAATGCATACTTTACTTGAGGCTTAATAAATGTTTTCAGTTGTAGCTTAATATATATCTTACAAAAGAGATAAAATTAAGTTAATGATGTGTCTATTTATCCATCTGTAAGATCCATCTCTTCTATGCAAGGAACAAACCTTCATAAGCAATAAAAAATTATCCATTTGATATACTCTTAATTGTAGTTAAAACATGAAATTCAAATTTGTTATGCTGTTGTTTAATAGATTTTGGTCAGTTTTCATATTTTTTCCCTGAGTAGTTTTTTATGTATTGGTATTAAGACCGCATTTGAAAAAAAAAAAAAGGACTCCATTTGAACCCCAATACTATATATCATTGCTTGTGACAATATAAACTGTGAGATCTGTCATTTGAACTATTTTTCCTTATACAAATTTTTAAAACATTATCAAGATAACGTTAGTTAAACACTGAGATATATTTGTAATTAGTTGTATAGCTATTCTAGTCATTTTGTATACACTGTTAGAATCTTAGTCTTATTTGATGTTTATTTGGATGTAATTTCAATGTAAGATCATACAAAATCCTCTATTACTTGTCTGGATTTAATCAAGTATATCTGCCTTCACATATCTGGATTTGGCAGGATACCAGTTCCTCTGAAAGTCGTATTAGAGGGTTGTTTGAAAAGTGGAAACCAACGTGCAGGATGGAGCAAATCTTCCCACCAGGCAGTTTAATTTAGATGCCCTTAATCTGGTTCAGGTTCAGTGGGTTGATTTTGAAAATGGGTTTCCTCTAACTCTCCAAATTTTCTTCACTATAACTTGGATAAGGTCAATCGGACCCAGAGAGGAAACATCCACACTTAATGTGAAATGCAAATGATTGGCTTGCTGTTCTTGTGAAAATGCCAGAAATTGCATGTGTTAGTATTATCTTACACTGTAGAAAAAGCCAATTTGATAATTGCCAACTGCTTTCTGTAGCTGTGAGTGCCCCCTTTCAAACCAATAGAAAAACAACAGGAGGCCCAACTGTGAACATTCTTTTGAAAATTCTGTTTACAAAGTGTATCCATTAACAAACTACCCTACAGCTTCTGTGGGAATTAAGCAAAGTCAGATCTGCTAAAGTAACAGTGCTACTCAGTGGAGCTTGCTCTTATTTGTTCTATTGTATTCAACTCTCAGGAAAGTAGAATTCAAAGGCTTTCTTGGAACTTTTACACAATTATTCATTTAACATAGATTTTAAAAAAGCCTAAGCAACAAAATTGCCAAAATTTCAAATGGAACTTACAGTAAATATTTAAATGATAATCTATTTTGAGAAACCTATGATTTGGTTTCAGATTTTTTTTATGGACATACTCCAAATCATTTAGCACTCATTATTTATTGTCTCACATTAGTTTTTCTTAAAGAAATACTTATTCCCCACCTCTAAAATTGTAAATGTTTGAAGACCAAAAAAAAAAAAAAAGGTTTTCTTTTTATCTTCGTTCTTTATGCACAGGTCTTAATATTTTGTGGGCTTTTTGTTATACTAGCTGATTGAGTATGGAGAAGCCCTGATGTTAGATAATAAAGGAAAAAAGCAGCATGTTTGAAATAAATTTACCATTTAAAATGAAATATTTATTTCTACTTCAGATGGAAATTTTACTAATTCTTACAATTTTTAGATTTTACGGATGTGAAGTCCATCATAAAATATACTATGCATTATACTTTCATAATTTTAATAAAATTAAAAAGAATAAAAATGTATCAAACTCTACTGTAATATTAAGTCAAGTTATTTAGATTTGTACAAAATCATTTTTTCTGAAGTAGAAAAATCAACACTTTCAGGCATTTAGGAAGGAGAAAAAAGGCTTCTAACTCATCATAATGACCCCAATATAACAACAACAAAATAATCTCATAGCTATTTTTTAATTATCCTAGTAACAGATATTGCATTTTGCTTTTTGTATTCTGATCTATTTCAGTGAGACTGAACATAAAATTAAGGGTTTCAATAGATTTTATTTTACCTGATCAGGATATGGACCCTATTTCATACTCTAAATCTTTCTATAAGTATCTAAGATTGCCCCATTCCTATAAATTAATCTCAGTCCTATGCAATACAGTAAGTAAGGGAAACTATTAAGTAAAATAAATAACAGAAATGCACATGTCTTTAGAAAGGTGACAATTATTCCCACCCAAAACAATAAAAAAGATTTAAATCTGGATATAATCTGTGAAGGATCATTTCGAATTTATTTTCCATCCCTTTCCTGCATGCAAAATATGTACAAATAATACAAGTAACAACAAATTATGAGTCCCTCTAAAAACAAATACTAAAATGATTATTTTTAATAATGTGAAATATATGTTGATGACTTTTTTGGTTTTGAATGTGTTTTTATATTGAAGATTAGTATTCTGGAAATGGTCATTTAATACCTACTGGCAATGTGTTAAAAAAAATCTAATCTTTGATTTTGCTAGTAGATTCTGAATTAATGCCATCTCCTTAGAAGGCCAGGCAGAGACTTGAAGTCACTTTTACATTAAACATTAACATAATGGACTTGATATTGTTTTCAGTTCATAGAACCCACCACACATGTAGTCTTTTTAGCGATTACTTCCCTAATCAGTAGGTGGCAGGAAGAAGTGCTCAGTGTTTGCTGCTGCAAGTTTTCTAAATTCGCTTCCAGGACTGAGTATCTAATCACACTTTCTTTGTCATGGTCTGCAGAATATGGATATCTTTATCCCTAATGTTTACTATAGGTGTTTTTTTTTTCTTTCGTGTTGCATCCTACCCCTTTTTGTGCTAAAGAAAGAAATATTTAAAAAAAAAAAAACCTTAAAAGAGAGCTTTCTGGTTGGATTTCATCATGCCGCTTCCTGGGTGACACTGTTAAACAGCCCCAAAGACTTTGGTAACTCAGAGTCATTTATAAATTATGTTTTATTCTTTGCAAAATATGTGTTATACCAGTGTATGAGTCTATGTTAGCTTTGTATGCTTTTCTTTTCTTCCCTTATATATCACTATTTCTTATTCCCACCCCACAGACAGATTATAAATGAGAAATAATTATTCCTGTATTGTTTTTCTTTTATATATTCTACAGCTAAGGGCATTATAAGCTATCATAATGTGCCTTATTGTTTAACTGAAATAACTCTGGGTCTTTTAGAAAAAGTGATTCTATTTTACCTAAGGAAATTACTAATGGAAAAAGCAAATGGTGAATTGTATTGAAAATGTCCTATCAACCTGCCTAATTCATTCATGTAATGATGGTAGATTTGTCTCTTGAGGTACCTTCTGCTTCTATCATTCTGTGATTATGGATATTCAAATTGGATCACTGCAATAAAGATTGCTTTGAACACTCTGAGCTAGTTCTGTCTTAATAGCAGGACACCTACCTCTTCAGCTTCATTTCATGCTAATCTTTCCCTAGATCAGGGACTAGCACACTTTTTCTGTGAATGGCAAGATAGCAAATATTTTAGGCTTTGCCAATCCATTTGTTGTCTTGCAACTAAATAATTAGTTTTTAAATAGTACCTGATACTTATTAACAATAGGAAACAGACTTTGTCCAGGTATATTTGAAGAGTTATATAGAATGCAGGAGTTATTTTATTGACTAACAACACATAACTAAGAAGATACTGAAAATTCAGAGGATATCCAGAATTCATATAAAAAATGACTCTATTCAACTAGTACGTGGTCTTGGGATGCCATCTGGAAGATCACCATATACAAAGTCTCTGGAAGTGAGGCAGGAATGACTCGTCCATCATGCCCAGAGTGAAAGACCATTGCCTTCATGGGGATGGCTGACTACCTGAATCATTGTCCATGGGCTCTGGCCAGTTCAGATACCTCCCAGGTAAGTGCAGACAGCCAAAGGTTGGCAGTATCACCATGGGATGTGGTTGGTGGTCGTGACAGTAGTAGCTCGGGGCTGAGCAGACAGCTGTAGACCTGGTAGACTTTTCTACAAGTCTTTTCACTCTGTTGCTGCAGAATGAAAGGGCAATAGACCAGTAGTAAAGAAATGAGTGTGGATACATTCTAATAAGACTCTTTATAAAAGCATAGGTGGGATTTAGCTTGAGGGTAATAGTGTACTCCGTGTCATTCTACACTGGCCACATTAACCATTTTCGCTCTTCAGTTCTTCAAACAAGCTCTTCTCAGTTCAGGTGCTATCCCAACACAGAATATTCTTTCTTTTTTTTTTTTTTTTTTTTTTTTTTTTTTTTTTTTTTTTTTTTTTTTTTTTTTTTTTTTTTTTTGGTGCTGAGGATCGAACTTGGGACCTTGTGCTTGCAAGGCGAGCATTATAACCACTGAGCTAAATCCCCAGCCCCACTTAGAATATTCTTACACCTGCTTTGTTGTATTATTGACTTGTTTCCTTCCTTTTGGTTTTGGCTACCTGAACCCAGGCTCAGAGGCTGACCATTCATTCTGTTTTGCCTGAGCAGTTCCAATTTCAACTGTTGGCCCCTTGTGACAATTGATATGTCATCTGTCACTTGTAAATGTGATATGCTTAAGATAATAACTTATTGGTCACCCTGCTCAAAAAGTACTCCTATGACCATTTTATAAAATGCATATTGTGAGAGACATTAGGACGTGCCCTTTAGTATTTCTCTTATTTACTGTATGTGAATTGCAGGGTTTGGGGTCAAACCTGCCATATTCACATTGTACGTCCACTATACGCATACTATATGCAATATCCCTTCATCTTAGTTACTTTTCTCATTGCTGAGACAAAATACCCAACACTCAAATTCAAAAGAGGAAAGGTTTACTTTGGCTCACAGTTTGTAGAGGTTTCAGTCCATAATCAGCTGGCCCCAAGGCAGGGTGGCCCAGCAGAAGGGCATTGCAGCGCAGGCAGGCAGGAGGCAGCAGTAGACAAGCAGCAGCAGCAGCAAGCGATGGCAGCAGCCTCTTTCTGTCCCTTATATTCCTAAGAGCGGGTAGCACTCACACCCAGGGTAGGTCACCCTTAATCTCAGCATCACACACTCTAGATCCAACCACTTCTGAAAAGCCCCACCTATGACGCATGGGGCTTTGGATGGACATCTAGATACAAGCCATAACAAGCTTCTATTCAGAACCATTGAATGATTAAATATATAATCACTTTTTAAATGACTTTTCATTGAGACATTGTAAAAATGTTCATTAAATTATGTTACCTTCAAGGAGGAAAAAGCCGCTTTTCTTTTTACATATTGTTACAGATCTTCTTTGGTCCTTAATAGAGAAGTAGTATGAAGTCTTCCAGATGATCGATCTAACAAGACTAGGCTTCGGATTCTCTTCTTAATGGCTTTTCCTCCATCTGCCTCAGTGGACTTCTGGACATGGTGTTAAAGGTACCACAGTGCTAAGGACCTTCAGGAGTACCGCAGTACTCCTTGGACCTTCAGAAGACGGCAGTGTTTTAAATAAGGCCAGTTCAATCTCAGTCATATTCTTTTCCTCCAAGAAAATGGAACCTGTATTTTAGCTGAGAATCTTTTAAAAATCTTCAATCTCCATACCTTTCTTCACGCCATTTACTATTTCACCAATGATAACATTTTTCCTACTCTAAAGGGAGATGATTTTTTTGCTGTTTCCAGAAAGATTGATGAAAATCCTATCTACTTAATGTTGTTAAAGGAATGTAGTCATGTGCACTGTGAATAACAAAGTTTTGTATACTGTTTTAGTTACTTTTCTCTCATTGTTGGGACAGAATACTCGACACCCAAAGTTAGGGGAAGAAAGGTTTATTAGCTCACAGTCTGCAGAGGTTTCAGTCTATAGTCCGCTGGGTCCGAGGCGGCGGGGCTGGCGTGGCGGACTCGCAGCCGGCCGCAAAGTAAAGGTGAGGAAAATGCAAGGAATGTATGCAAATCAGCAATGCAAACAAGCAGCTAGTTAAGCTTCTTCCTGTATTATCTAGGCTACCTGCCCTTAGGGCGGGTAGCACTCCCTCCCTTAATTTTAATTTCACATCCTTGATCCCAGCAGAACCATGCCAAACCAATCAGTGGATTAATTTAGTAACCGCACACTCTAGATCCAGCTATCTCTTACCACATGAGGCTTTGGGGGGACATCTAGACACAAACCATAACATATACTATGCAAAATCCAAATAACAACATCGGATTTTTAGGTAGTCTTGAATCGTGGGAATGCATTTGCTTCTGTAGCTGAAAAATACATGAATGTATGTAGTATTGCTAATCAAAATTAATTTTTATGAAACTTAGGCTACTGGTCATAAAAAGTTGCAAAAAGAAATCACAGTTTCTATGTAATTTAAGGGGACCTAAGCAACTTGAAGAAAAATTCGGTAGCAATCAAGGCTTTTCTTTACTTCTAAGTATGTGACTATATTAAAATATTTTTTCAGTTTTTTTTTACAATTTAAATATGTTAATTTATGCTTAATTTATGTTTATCTCCAAAGAAATAAATAGTGCCTACAAGTTAAGAGTGAATAAACTTGCTGTACTTTTGTTTTCACAGAAAGTTTCCCTTTTTATTAATATGTAGGATGAAAGAATGATTTTGTTAAATAGTACTGATTTTGCTAAATGTTAATATAATCTGATAAATTGGTAATACAGATAAGATTCAATATTGAGTCATTAAAAACCACAATGATTGATCAAAATATTTTATGAAAATAAATGATGTTGCTTGTACTTCATATATCAATGACTTAATCCTCCAGCATCTCAGAATGTGACTCTATTTGGAGATAGAGTCTTTAGAGGTAGTTAAAATTAGTTCTTTAAAGGAGAGCCTATCCAAAATGACTGACGTGCTTACAAGAAAAGGAAGTGTACACACAGATACATAGCAAAGGCAGACACATGAGGATACTGCAGGAAGACATCAATCTACAAACCCAGAAAATAGGGCTCAGAAGAAACCAACTCTCTGACTTCTGGTTTCCAGTGCTATGAAGTCTCACTCTCCTCTATAGTTCTGGGGCTGGGACCAGGTCCTCACGCACTGTAGGAAAGCACTTTATCACTGAGCTACCCCAAGAACACTGCATCTCTCGGGGGCAGAGTGGCCTCTGGCTTCTACACCAGACTTCCACATGCTTGAAGAAGGATCCAGTTCCTGGGTCTTTCCCCTAGTTGTTGCTGAATATCATTTTAATTTAAATATAAAACTGAAGAATAAGATCCCTGTAAAATATATATAATTCTTAAAAATTTAGCATAATGATCTAGTTTCCTTTCAGCTATTTATAGATCCAATTAATAGTAATTTTATTACATTATAATTTAAAAAGTGCTTCCCTATCTATTTTCACTATTTCTTCTTATACATTCCATATTTTCTGGGAGAAAATATTTTATTTTCTCTTTTTATAGATGGTAAAGAGCAACACTACTGTAATAGATAAAAACTGTGGCTCTTAGGTTGATTGACTTCCAGTAGCTCAGAAAATCAGTATACAGAATTGCATTACTAATCAAGACCTTTTGATTTCAAATTCAGTTATTTTTCTTGCCACCCTATTGCCTAATCTTGTATATGAAAATCTTAGGATCTTAGTAATAGTTCTTAGTGCAGTACTCTTCAAACTGCAGACTGTAACCAGTGAGTGATAGGTTATCATTTAATGTTTTGCTAACAGTAAAATATAAATAGAACAAAATACAAGGGGTGATCAAAATATATGCTGACTGTTTAAATTAAAACAAAATACAGAAAAAGATTGCCATTGATCTCCTCCAAAATATTCCTCCTCACTTCTAACAGACTTATTTCTCTTACCATTTTCTGAATCAGTTCTTGAAATTCTCTTTCATAAGTTGTCTTTACAAAGTGTGATTAACAAGTACTGTGAATGCATCTGCTGAGTGCCATCCAACAGAAAGGCAGGCTCTTAAAAACATAATCATGGTATGTCCTCACCCACCTGTCAGTGAATCTGACACATGGTGAATTTCAGCTCTTCCCCAAAGTCAAAATAACCATGAAAGGTATGCATTTTAAATCAATTCAGGGCATTGAGGCAACAAGGACGGCACAACTAAAGACATTCCTGAAACAGGACTTCAAGTACTGCTTCAGAAAGTAACACAAAGTATGGGATAAGTATGTGAAAAGCAAGAGGTAGTATTTGAGGAGGTTAATGATAATGTATCTTTTACTGTACTAATGTTTTTAAATCAAACATTCATATTTTTCAATCACATCTCATAGATTAAATTAAGAGATAAGGGTATTTTTTTTTGTTTTTTGAGACAGGGTCCTGCTGTGTAGTTCAGACTGGCTTTAACTCACTATGTAGCATAGGCTGACCACAAACTTGTGGCAATCCCCCTGCCTCAGCCTCTCAAGTGCTGGGATTACAGGCATGTGCCACCACACCCGGCAGGATATTGTTTCTTGACATTTTGTTTTTGTTTTATTAGTGCCCTTTGTGTATCTGTGTATAAAAACTTGGTTGTAATATAAAAAAAAAATTATTCCTCTAGATTACAAGGAAGAAAACATTTTAAAACTATTCCATGTCATATTTTTCAAAAGAGCTATCTCGTAAAAATTTCTTTCTGACACCTTGAAAATTCTATGCATATGCTTCTTTAGCTTGATCTGTTGAATTAGAAGCAAAGCCTTTGAGTGTAAGGTCTATTTATTTACTCCTTCTACATTAAGTGTTACACTTGGAATTTAGAATATACCACCACAAAATATGTCACTTAGAAAATGCAACTCCCAAATATGCCATTTTGGCATGTGAATTATTTTGAACTAAAGGCACTTTAAAAACAGCAGGTGCGAGAGCACTGTGCCCTTCTCTATTCCTCCTTAAAAATGGGAGAGGAAAATCTTAGGTGAAAGATGTCCTTCCTGTATTAGAAGGAAAACAACATTAGTGTCATGAAAGATAGAAATGGGTCTTGTAAAGTAACTCTAGTCTTCTGGTATCCTCCGATAATTTAGTTGCTTTTCTACAACTTTGCCCATTTTAGTATATAATGTTTAAATCTGGGTCTTTGAGTCTTTATTTCGCTGAGGCTCCCTTATCTTGTAACATTTACGTTAAATAAATTTGTAGTCTTTGCTTCATTTGAACAGTTTCACATCAACTTAACTCTCAGCCCCAGTCAGTGATGACCCTGAGAGCACAAAGGCGAAGTTTGGACTTCCCGACATAGTGATGATACGTGAAAAACAGTGACTGAATCAGTGAAGACTGCGAGCTTTGGAATGTATTAAAAACATTTTGTTGTATTACTATTCTGGTTTCATTTATTTCACACTGAAGTTTAGATGAGTTTTGCGACGACAGTCCTCAGTTGCTCTGTGTTTCTTGTTAAGCAAATCCTTGCTGGGTATATTTTTACACTCATCTAAAAGTTCCATAAAATCTTTAAAAAGAGTTTCCCTGATTATACGATTATAGACATATATTCTTGTAAGTGGTTATGCAGTTTCCTTTTCATTGCTTTGCATGGATTTTTAAAAAGAGCTTTCAAATGGTGCTGTATTGTTTTGCTAGGGTGGCCATGACAAAGTCCCATGGAAATTGTGGCTTTAATAATAAACTCTTACTTTCTCACAGTTCTGGAAGTTTGAGGTGAGGATGCCAGCAGGCGGGTTTCTCCTTCCTTGTGCTGTAGACCATCATCTTCTCCCACCACCTCCACCCTGTCTCCCCAAACAAGTCTGTGTCCAAAATCCTTGGTACACTTCAGTAAAGCAGTTTACTCTTCATAATGGGGGTGTCCTCATTCAATCTGTTGAGGCCCTTAATAGAAAAAGACATCTCTCTCAATGAAGAAAAAATTTTGCCAACAGGCTGCCTTTGGACTGAAACTACATCTCTTCCATGGGTCTCTAGTCTGTTGCCATTGTGTCAACATCTTAGCATTTACTTAAAAAAACCCAGACGGTATACATCAAGGATTCAATATAGTCTCTTAATGCATTCAAAGAATGCAGTAAGCATATCTGTGTATGAAGGTGTTGCTACATCACACAGTATGCTATTTTTACTGGAAATATGTTTTATGGGTAGAAAGATATATATTTAAGATAACAATGAAAAGTATAGTGCTGTAAATGCATAATGCAGTAATAGTCATATATTAACATTTCCAAGCATTATATATTGTGCATAATTGCGTGTACCTCACTTTTATTTGACTGGCAATGCAGTAGGTTTGGTTTTACTAAAATCACCACACACCTGAGTAATACATTGTCTACCATGTTACAGTGATTATAGTGTCACTAGGTAATAGGTACTTTTCAGCTTTATTATAATTCTGTGAAACCACTGTCACATATGTGACCAAAATATTATACAGCAAGCTGTATACACACTCTGAGTGGCACATACACACTCATATACAGTATCTATCCAATTGATCTATTTCTCTGCAGAATCTAATACGTACACACCCACATATACACACCTCACACAGCACCTTCAGGGTTGAAACTTGATCTTGAGAGCTGAAACTTCTATAGAGACACAATGAGATGACTTATCCTTAGGAAAAGGCCATACTAGAATGACTGGCTAATTATGATCCAAATATTAATGAAGTATAGCTGTGCTATAGGACAGAAAGTTTTCGCAACCAATACCTGCCCCTGGAATGAGCTAGCTCATGTATTTGATGATTCGAATATTGAAGTTAACTGGCTTTTTGATTAATATTAAAAGCATAATGTAGAAAAAAATATATATATATGCCTCCCTTGGTTGAAAAATGATTGTTTGCAAATAATTTGGTTTGCAAACAGAAGCATTCAGCAAAGTTTTGCTGCTCTTTGGGAATTCCACAACATGTGACGAACACAAGCTCAGCCATGTTTCCCAGAATCGTGGAATGAATTAAGTTCGTGAGCTGAGGCACCATCGTGTATATCTATTGACTCTATGCTGCCTATATTTTATACCTGGGACCTAAACAATTTTGAGATCAGTGAAATCAATATTCTGATCTTAAAATTTGAAAATATTAAGAAAACTAGAGGAAACTGCAAAACGCCAAATAAATTCCAATTCTTTAAAAACTGTTACT
>PVJO010031496.1:0-14245 GCA_004026905.1 Hystrix cristata
ATCCTTATTCCTTTTATTTCTTTCTCTTGTCTAATTGCTCTGGCTAATGTTTCCAGAACTATATTGAATAAGAGTGGTGAGAGCGGACATCTTTGTCTTGTTCTGGATTTTAGAGTGAACGCTTTTAGTTTTTGACCATTTAGTATGATGTTGGCTGTTGGTTTGTCATAGATGGCTTTTATCAGATTGAGATAAAGACCGTCTATTCCAATTTTCTGCAGGGCTTTTATCATGCATGGGTGTTGTGCCTTGTCAAATGCCTTTTCTGCATCTATTGAGATGATTGTATGGTTTTTGTCCTTGGCTCTGTTAATATGGTGTATCATATTCATTGATTTGCATATGTTGAACCATCCCTGCATCCCTGGAATGAATCCTATTTGGTCATAGTGTATAATCTTCTTGATGATTTGTTGTATTCAGTTTGCCAGTATCTTATTGAGGATTTTTGCATCTGTGTTCACTAATGAGATTGGCCTGTAGTTCTCTCTTTTCGTCGGATATTTCTATGGCTTTGGTATCAGGGTAATGTTTGCTTCCAGGAAGGAATTTGGGAGTATTGCTTCTGTTTCAATTTCATAAAAGAGTTTGAGAATTAGTGGCATTAAATCATCTCTAAATTTCTTGTAGAATTCAGCAGTGAATTCATCAGGACCTGTGCTTTTCTTTGTTGGTAGGTTTTTAATTACTTCTTCAATTTCAGTGGCTGATATTGGGTTATTTAGAGTTTTTATATCTTCTTGATCCAGTTTTTGTAATTCATAAGTATCTAGGAATTTGTCTATTTCTTCTGTATTTTCAATCTTATTAGAATGCAGGTTCTCAAAGTAGATATTGATGATCTTATGGATTTCTGCAGGATCTGTTGTGATTTCACCCTTTTTATTCCTAATTGTATGAATTTGAGTCTTTTCTTTGCTATTTTTTTTAATAAGGTTGGTGTAAGGGTTTGTCAATTTTATTTAATTTTTCAAAGAACCAGTTCTTTGATTCATTGATTCTTTGTATTGTTTTCTTAGTTTCAATTGCGTTAAATTCAGGTCTGATCTTTATAATATTCTCCCTTGCACGAGCTTTGGGTTTGACTTGGTCTTCTTTTTCTAGAGGCTTGAGGTTCAACATTAGGTGGTTTATTCGAGCTTGCTCTGTTTTTCTGATATGGGCATTCAATGCTACAGATTTCCCTCATAGAACTGCTTTCATTGTGTCCGTTAAATTTTGTTAGGTTGTATTGGCATTATCGTTCAATTGTAGAAAGTGTCTAATTTCTTCTTTAATTTCATCTCTGATACACTGATTGTTCAGGAGCACGATATTTAATTTCCATGTGTTTATGGAATTTTTGTGGTTCCTTTTGCCATTTATTTCCAGTTTCAATGCACTATGGTCTGATGGTATGTATGGGATAATTCAAGTCCTTTGCATTTACTTAAGCATGTTCTATGAGCTAGTATGTGGTCTATTTTGGAGAAAGTCCCATGTGCAGGTGAGTAGAATATGTATTCTGATGTTGTGGGGTGGAATACTCTGTATACATCTACTAGGTCCATTTGTTCAAGAGTTTGATTTCATTCTGATAGTTCCCTGTTGACTTTTTGTCTAGTTGATCTGTCTATTTGTGACAGTAGGGTATTGAAGTCCCCCATTACAATCATATTGGTGCTCATTTGGTTTTTTATGCCCATCAATATTTGTCGTATGTAGTTAGGTGTGTTAGTAGTTGATGCATATATATTTATGACTGTCATCTCTTCTTCTTGGACTGTTCCCTTTACAAGGATGTAGTAACCTTCTTTACCTTTCTTAATGAGTCTTGGCTTGAAATCCACTCTGTCTGCAAATAGATGGCTACCCCTGCTTTTTTATGGGTTCCTGTCACATGAAGTATTGTTTTCCGTCCTTTGACTTTCAGTCTATGAATTTCTTTTTGAATTAAATGTGTTTCTTGTATGCTGAATATTGCTGAGTCTTGTTTCTTGACCCATTTTGCCAGTCTGCTTCTTTTGATTGGTGAGTTGAGACCATTTACATTGATGGTTATAACTGACATATGTTGACTTATTCTTGTCATGTTATTTAACTTTTGTTGGCTTCCTAATTTTCCCTTCTGTTTAAATCCTTGCCTTGCCTGAAGGATTCATTCTGTTGTGATTCCTGGAGTTGTAGTCCTCATTTTCTCTTTCCATAATGTCCTTCAGAATATTTTGGAGTGCTAGTTTTGTGGTCATGAATCTCTTCGGGTGTTCTTTGTCATGGAAGTATCTTACTTCTCCATCAGTTTTGAAAGACAGTTTTGCAGGGTACATCAATCTGGGCTGAAAGTTGTTGACTTTTAGGGCTTGAAATACTTCACTCCAAGCTCTCCTTGACTTGAGGGTTTGTGTTGAGAAGTCTTCTATTATTCTGATGGGCTTTCCTTTAGAGGTTATTTGTTTCTTTTTTTCTAACAGCTTTCAATATTCTGTTCTTGTGTTGTATTTCTGGAATCTTGACTATTATATCCCTTGAGGCAGATGTTTATTGATCATGGCCAATTTGAGTTCTGTATGCCTCACTTATCTGTATGTCCAGTTCTTTTTCCATACTTGGGAAGTTTTCTGCCATCATTTCTGTGAAGAGGTTTCTTATGCTATCTCCTGCTTTTTCATTGACTCCCATCAATCTTATGTTGTTTTTCTTCGTGTCATCTAGCAGCTGTTGTATTGATTTTTTCATGGTCCATTACCATTTTTAAGAACTCTTTCTTTCCTCAATCATTAATCACAATCTTGTCTTCTATATCTAAGATTTTCTCTTCACATTGTTTCATTCTACTGCCAATACTTTCAATAGAAATTTTAGTTTCTCGGACAGCTGTTTGAATCTAGTTCATGGATTCCATTTCTTTCCTGTGTTGGGCATTTATGATTTCCATCATTTTCCTGAGCTCTTCTACTTTGTATCTGTATCTGCTCTAGAGTCACTAATCATGTCTTTCATTCTGGAAATGATTTCTGTTTTGATGTTTTCTAGAGCCTCACTCATCTGCTTTGTTACTTCTGCTCTTACTGCTTCCAAGAGTCTGGGTGGGAAGCTTTCAGATTGTTCCACTTCATTACTGCCCTGGGTTTGCTTTTGGTGAGCCGGAGATATGGTTTTGCATCTTACTTGTGTGTCTTCTCATTTTCTATTTTTTCTTCTTTAGTTTAGTTCCTGGGTTGATGCTTATGAATTGCCTGTGGCAGGTAGCTTTTTTTTTTTTTTTGGTTAGTTTTGTGAACCTTTTGGAAGTGACTCCTTCCTCAGAGATGTCTTACAGGTGTAGCTGGTTTTTGTGTTATGAGTCTGTTGCAAGATCTTGCCTCTTCAATCTATTGGGGCTGAGAAGCTGCTGTCTATTTGGCCAGCCCCTAGTTCTTTGACCATGGCCTACAGTGTTATTTGTGACCCTCTGCCAATCTCAGTCTTGGCATGCAAGGAAGAAGTGAGTAGAACAATTCTGTCACCTTGGCTAAAGTAGTACAATCAGCAACAACAATAGCATCAGACACAGTCAGGAAAATAATAAACTGTAGTAACTACTGATCTGCCACCTGAAACCTTATGAACTAGATTTGTGGTTATATAACAATATCCAAAATAAACCAGAAACTTGTATGCAGTAAATATGCCCTGAATACAGTGATTTTACTCTCAGGGGAAAAAGTTCAAAAGAGATTAGGAGGAAAGGATAGAGAACTAGAAGAAGAGAGAGATGAGAAGCAAGGTTGGAAGTCAGGGGGAAATTGTGCAAACTTTGGGGAACTAGTAAAGTAAACAGAAGGGAAGGAGAGAAGGAAGAAGTAGAAGCAAGGACAGAACAAAAAAAACAGCAAAAAATTAGAAAGTCACTTCCCTATAAAAACAAGAAGTAAAGAAAGAAAATAAAACAAGAAAAAGAAGAGCAGAGAGGGAAAAAAATTTAAAAAAAAAAAGTCCTCTTCTGGATGTGTCTCTGCTGACACTGGTAGACAGAGTAGACAGGCCCAGGTCCTTGTTGATTAATGGCAGTGTAGCGAATGTTCCCAGCTCGATTCAACAGCAAGGCTTCACCAGTTCCACGAAGTTCAGCCTGATCACTGGCTGTGGGGTTGAAATCCAATTTGTTCAGCTGGGGACACACTGTGTGTCTCCCACCAGTTTGGACTCAGTTCCCTGCCAGTTTGAACTTGACTCCTTTGCCTCTTGTCAACATGAGTTTGAACTCTGCTCTGCCTTGTTCCATCTTGCCCCAGCACCAAAGCCAATAGCTGCTTTTCTGAGTTCTGAGCTTGGCCCCTTTCCAAAATGGTGATCGGCCAATCGCTACCTTCTTCTGGGGGCCGTCTGAGATCAGATGACTCAGGTGACTCACCAGGCACTGCAGTCTTCAGTGTGCACCGGTCCTCTCCATTTGTGTGTCTTTCCATAGAGGTCTCTGGGATCTCCTGTAGTCAATGTCCATCTGCATGCTCAAACTGCATCACTCATGCCAAGAGCTGGGGCCATAAATCGGTGCCATGAGCTGGGCTGTGAGCCAAGCGGCATGCAGAGGCTGTGAGCTGAAGCTGTGACCCGGCCCACAAGCTGCTGCCGTGAGCCAGGCCGTGACCCGAGGCTGTGAGCCCAGACCGTGACCCAGGGCTGTGACCGGGGCCGCAAGCCACACCTGCGAGGTGGGGCTGTGAGTGGGACCGCGAGCTAGAGTTCTGGGAGAAAGCATCGTCCATCTATCACCTTCTCCTTCTGGGCTGTTCTCTCACTTTGCTTTCCCCATGGGCTTCAACTCTTGCTTCAACTCCCTGCTGGGCCCTGAGAACACACTTCCCTCCTTCTCTTCCCAAAATTGCTATATTCCAGTGTCTGGACAACAAACCTCAGAGAGGCTCTTATTCTGCTTCTCTCCACTCTCCCATCTTCCCAGAAATCCTCGAGATTAATTAGCTTTGATGAGGGGCAGAGCTTAAGTAAAGGAAATAAATTGTGTTTAGTAAATTATAAAAGGACTTACAGAAACACAAATACAACAAAAACATTATCAGAATAACAACAATAATGACATTTATTTATTGAATACATTTCAGTTTTGCATAAGAAAAATGTATAAGGAAACTGAAATAATAAAGAGAGTAAGCAACAAGTCTAAGACCCTATTGATATACAATGGAGTTGGGATTCACACACAGGAAATTTGGTTTCTGCACCCACAAACTTCACCCTAGAACTGTAGAAGGTTTGGGATTCTTTAAACCAGGGTCCACAGTCTGTGACCCACAGACCTGCCACCTAAAGCCTGCAGGCTAAGAGTGGTGTTCATATTTTTTTTTAAATTGACAGAAAAACAATATTCTTGTGACATATGAAAATTATCTGAAATTAAAATTTCAGTGACTATAACTCAGGTTGTATCAATACACAGTCACACTCATTTGTATATGTATTCTCTCTGATTGTTTTTATGACAAACAAGTAGTAACAATAGAGACCATAAAGCCCACAAGGCCTAACACATTTACTATCTGGCCCCTTACAGGAACAATTTACCAACTCCTGCTGTAGACCACAGGAGTGAAGGGCCACAAAAATCAAAGAATTTGGGGGGGAAAAAATCAAAACAAAACAGAGGGTCTTTCCAGAATGTCTCAGTGTAAGTCATACAAGTTTTCTTAGCAATGTGGCCTCACCTTACAAAAATTGTCGAATAATGAGGAAACAACATGTACTTAAGTAAATGGCAGTTACGGAAATGGATATCTAGCCTGCTCTTCACAGGGGGAAGGTGTGGGAAAGAGTTTAGGAAGAGTCTGGGCAACAGGAAAGCATACAGGCAGAAATGTGCCCCAAACTTTGGATAAAGGAATACCTACTGTTTTCCCCACAGCTTTGGTAAAATTCAGAGGCAGTAAATCAAAGAAGCACAAAACCTTATCTCTTCTACCTATTGTCATCACTGCCTTCCAGGGCTTTGGACTGGAGGTCTGCAGAGCATGTCTGGGTTAGGGCTGGGTTGGGGCTGGGTTGATCTATAAACAGGTTTGGAAGGAGTAGAGGTGCTGACTGCCTGGTCCCTGTAGGAATAAGGCAGTGAAACCCCTTTGTGTCTCAGATGGTCATAAATACATGTGCCCTTTTTATAGATTGGCAGTATGGCTGAAGCTATTCATTCCCTATATGTTTTCTTAAAATGATCTTTCAGAGGATTATGATCTTAAACATTATTAAGATCACTTTTAACTCCCAGATGGATTCCTAAAGGCTATTCCAGTTCCTTCAAAGGTGAAATCCTGAAGTTTTATTTATTTTCATTGGAACAAGAACTTCCCACACTAGTAAGGCTGCCCAGATGGGCAGTGGGGCTGGCACATTGGCAGGCAGGGCCTATGAAGTGGGTCAGGTCAGTACCAAAACACAGGAGCTGCCAGTCATTTTGTTAGAAAAATTCACATGTACTTTCTCAAATGGTTAAATTTTATGTAAAGATAGAAAACAACTTCTAAACTCTCATGTTTATATACAAAGATGTGCCCTCCAAAGTGAACATCATCAGTTTGAGTAGCACAGTTGGAATTGGGGCCTAAAGTGAATATCTTTGCATTAAAGGGAGTTTGTAAAGTTCTAGACCTTTCTTCTTTGGACATATTTCAAACTACATGAGAACAGTCAGATGTCTACAAGCAGAGGCCAGTATCTGCTGAGGGAAATGCAGAGTCCATGAACAGCAGGTGGGCAGCTTCCCAAGGTATCCTGTCTGGAAGGACTAAGATTTCAGTCAACTCCCCCAAACCAGCATGTGTTTCCCGGCTGTGTTTCATTAGCTGAAACCCAGTGGTCAGCAGAAAAGTGTGCCTACCCCCAAGGTGTCCATATCCTACTCCCCAGAGTCTGTAAACATGTTATATTATATTGCAAAAGAGAATCAAAGCAAAAGAAAGTAAGGTTGCTAATCACCTCACTTTGAAACAGGGAGATTATTCTGGATTATCCAGATGGGCCCTGTGTTGCAAATGGGTGAGGAAAGCTCCCTTATAGGGCTGTGAAGGATCATTCTAATACAGCTACAGCCACTTACTCAGAGAAGGATATGAAAGTAAAGGATTTACCATACTTACACTTCCTGGAGAAGGAAGGAGAGTGTTCCCAAAGGGCCACAAAACGCCACCCAGGAGCTCAAACTAAAAAGTAGCAATAAGGTAATCCAAACCCTTTAATTTTTAATTGCTGTAGTGATCAGCTTTAATATGGGACTGGAAAATATAAAGCATATTTGCTGCCATTTCTTTCTTCAAGTCCAGAGGCCACATTGCTCATTTATCTCAATTCTGTTCCCTGTGACTGTGAATATAACTGAAAATCTTTCTAATGCAAGGACTCCAGCTTGTTGCTACCTAGCAAGTATAACAAACATACCATTTAAAGTTATTTGCTATTTTTGCTTTAATACCTGCTGCTACTATTTTGTTTAATGCAATTTATGTTGACAGAGTGTATCTCTCTCTTACTTTACTTGAAAGTCTGATAATAGATATTGATCATGTTGGGAATATGTGAGTTTAAATGTTCTTGGAAATAATGATGGGGAACTGATGAATTTGTTAATTAAGTACATACAGAGGTTGACAATGGGCCAAGCCCTAGTCTAGGTATTGAAAATATAATCTTAAAAACATAACCCTCAAGGAATTTTCTCTCTAATTTGCTATTTCTCAAAATGTGGTCCATCAATTAGAGCACAGATACTGAATCAGTTTGCCGATATTGTTTGTTCTCATACATGTGTCTGGGTTGAGCTAACTGTTTGGCAGAGGACTGCTTTAGTATGGCCTTGTCTGCTTTGGCTCTCTTCCACATGACCTCTGTGGGTTGGTCTGAACTCATGATCTAGGGGACCCTGACATCCAAAGAAATGAATATAATCTAGAAAGACCCATGGAAGTCTAGGATTACAGCTAGCAAGTGTCATTTTTACCACATTTTACTAAATAAAGCAAATCACAAGGTAAGGCAAAATTCAAGGATGAGTAAAGAGAATGTATCACTTGATAGGAAGAAATAAAGTTCCTATTGCAAAAACATGGGTAGAGAGCAGATAGGGAATTGGGACTATTCTTAATTATCAACCTAAGTGGTTTATCAGTTTTAGTAAAGAATGTGAGGAAATCATACAACATATTTGAGGTGTAAAATTTATAAGTATTTCTACAGGTGATACCTGACATTTTGCCTCAGCATCATTTCCTTACTAGAGGACACTTTTTGTGAGCTAAGTTTTTTCACATAATTTGTATGTGTTAAATTTCCATTTTATTAGAAAGGGATGGAGTGCTTCCAAACTAATTCATGGAAGCCAGTATGACCCTAATCCCAAAAACAGACAAAGATCCAACTAAAGAGAACTATAGACAAATCTCCTTAATGAACAAAGATGCAAAAATCCTCAACAAGATCTTAGCAAATAGAATGCAACATATTATCAAAAAGCTGATAAACCATGATCAAGTAAGTTTCATCCCAGAGATGCAAGGATGGTTCAACATACAAAAGACTATAAATGTAATACACCACATAAACAGGAGCAATGTAAAAAACCACATGATCATATCAACAAATGCAGAAAAGGCCTTCAACAAAATCCAACACACCTTCCTGATAAAAACCCTGAAGGAAATAGTCATAGAAGGACCATACCTGAATATGACAAAGACTATGACAAACCAACAGCCAGCATCATACTAAATGGGGAAAAACTGAAACCATTCCCCCTAAAATCAGGAACAAAACAAGGATGTCCCCTATCACCTCTGTTATTTAACATAATACTTGAAACCTTAGCCAGAGCAATTAGGCAAGAAGAAGAAATAAAAGGAATACATATAGGAAAGGAAGAACGCAAATTATCACTATTCACAGATGACATGATACTCTACATGGAAGACCCAAAGAACTCCACCAAAAAGTTTCTAGAATTAATAACCAACTTCAGCAAAGTAGCAGGATATAAGATTAACATGCAAAAATATTAGCATTTGTATATACCAACAATGAACAGACTGAGAAGGAAATTGGAATTAACCTAACTAAAGAAGTGAAAGACCTCTACAAAGAAAATTATAGCACTCTGAAAAAAGAGATCGATGAGAATGTCAGAAAATGGAAAGATGTCCCTTGCTCCTGGTTAGGCAGAACCAATATTGTTGAAATGGCCATACTTCCAAAACTGTTATACAGATTGAATGCAGTTCCAATCAAAATACCAACAGCATACTTCACAGATCTAGAGAAAACAATCCTAAAATTTATATGTAAACTGAAGAAACCCAGTATAGCAAAAGCAATACTGAGCCATAAGACCAAACCAGGTGGCATAGCAATACCAGAATTCAAGCTATACTACAAAGCAATAGTAATAAAAATGGCATGGTACTGGAACAAAGATAGCTACCTGGACCAATGGAACAGAATCAAGGACACAGGAACTTCTCCAGACATATTCTAATATACGATCTTTGACAAAGTATCCAAAAGCATACGTTGAAGGAAAGATAGCCTATTCAACACATGGTGTTGGGAAAACTGGTTGTCAGTTTGTAGAAGAATGAAACTGGACCCATCTGTCACCATATACTAAATTAAAATCAAAATAGATTAAAGATCTAAACATTAAGACAGAAACATTACTCCTTCTGGAGGACAAAATAGGTAAAACACTTGAAGACATAGGAGTAGGAAAGGGCTTCCTAAACAGAACCTCAACTGCACAGGAAATAACAACAAGAAGCAACAAATGGGACTATATTATACTAAAAAGCTTCTGTACAGCAAAAGAGTCAATTAGTAGAGTGAAGAGAAAACCCACAGAATGGGAAAAAAAATCTTTTCCAGCTACTCCTCAGACAGAAGACTAATATCTAGAATATACGAAGAACTCAAAAAAATTAAACTACCTAAAATCAATAACCCACTCAAGAAATGGGCCAGAGAAATGAACAGACACTTCACAGTGGAAGAAATACAAATGGCCAACAAATAAGAAAAAATACTAAACATCTATGGCTATTAGAGAAATACAAATAAAAACAACTCTAAGATTCCACCTTATCCCAGAAAGAAATTCATTCATTAGGAAATAAAACAATTACAAATGCTGGCATGACTGTGGTGAAAAGGGAACCCCACTACGCTGTTGGTGGGAATGCAGTACAAACCGTTATGGACATGAGTATGTAGATTTCTCAAAAGCCTGAAAGTGGAAATCCAATACACCCCAGCCATTCCGCTACTGGGTATCTTTCCTGAAGGGCTAAAGACATCGTACTACAGAGCTATTTGCATACCAATGTTTATAGCAGCACAATTTGTAACAGCTAGATTCTAGAAGCAGCCTGTATACCCGTCAATAGAAAACTGGATAAACAAAATGTAGTATCTATACATAATGGAATACTATTCAGCTATAAAGAATGACAAGCTAGAGTCATTTATAGGAAAATGGGTGGACCTGTAAAATATAATGTTGAGTGAAGTAAGCCAGACTCACAGGCTTGAATACCATATGGTATCTCTAAATTGAGTGAGACAAAATACAAACAAAATAAAAGGGTAAACACAAAAAACGTAAAGGGTCAGATCTAAGCTAATAGGCAAAGGGTCCAAGGGAACAAGAGGGCAAAGGGGTGGGAGGTGGGAATCCAGAGGAATAATAATATCTTAAAAACAGGAACCTAATAACTCAGATTTAAAACAGTGACACATACTCTAGGTACTACACTAATTTTATGTAGTTGTTACTTAATGCTGCATCTTTGTGGTTGTTTACATTACTCATTGTCATAAGCAAAAGGCACAATATATTGTGGTCTGTAAGCTTGTGTAATGGCCTGTAAGTTTTTGTAATTTTGGATAAATTTTAATAAAAATGTATTTAAAATTTTGCATTTTATATCATTCCTATTCTTTTAGGTTGTAGTCTTTATTTTAGGGAGGATTAAATAAATAAATAAATGGATCAGTGGCTTACTATGGTTCATTGAAGTGAAAAAGCAGTGATAAAAATTCCAACCCAAATATCTGTCTTAGAATAAGCTCATGAATCTAAATAGTGAACAGAACTCTAGTGAGAATCCCACAAATGAAACTTTGTCTTGGAACAAGTGGAAAATATAACGATGAAGTAAACTTGAGTTACATGACATTTATGTTCATTTGTTCTATACAGTATCCTAAAGTAATATTCTGCCATAAAGAAAGATAAACTTGGGATATTTCTAGGTAAATTGATGCATTTTGAGACCACATTCTTAAGTGCAATAAATTGAACATACATGTTCAAATATTGCATGGTTTCTCTGGTGTGAGAAACTGAAAAGGTAAACAAGACCAAATGTATAATAGATATTGTGAAATAGGAAGAATATGTCCAAATGGGAAGGGGAACTAGGAAGATGGGTGGGGAAGGAAGGGAGGGAAAAGGAAAAAAAGGGAATAGAAGGAAAAAGTGGAAACAAACCTTTTGTAGATAAGGAGGGTAAGAAGAATTGAAAGGAGGGGAGAAGAATGGAAAAAAGAAGAATCAAGTTATCGTGTACAGGTACAAATTCCCTATGATGAATGTTATCATTATGTATACCTAAAATGGACCAAAAAATTAATATAAAAATAAATAAGTAAAATTGCAAAAAATTTAAAAAAGCAAAACACCACCTCTAGCCTTCAATGATTTTAGTTATATTTATTGAAAGCAGAATTGATGCACTGTTCTTTTCACAATATTTTCAAATACTGCATCAGTCTGATCAGATCAAGTATGTTTATTTCCAGAAGAAACAATGAATAATGTTTTCCAAAATGAAATAGATTAATCTTGTGACTAACTGTGGAAATCAACCCCAGACTACACAGGCATTTATTCAAAATTATATTTCTTGTAGTGAAAACTGTTGCAAATCACAGTATCAGAGAGGAGGCTGTAAAGTCAGCCACAATGATAATGCTGCATATTTTTGGAAAGAAAACAAAGAATGAGCTATCAGACATACTCCCTTATCAGATGACATTGTTGAATGTTACATAGTATCATTGGCATAATATAAGAAATTATTATTCAGTGTGCAAGAGGGGTGTCTTGCATTATAGTTGGATGGACTCACTCACGTACAGAGTGGGAACTGCTTCATAGCATACATGGTTTACTATGGAGAGGGCGCTGCACATGTTTTGTCTATCCGATAACTACATTTCCACATTAATGACTATTTAGTGAGCCAAAATGTAGACCAAACAAAGATGTACTTTGGCCAGTAGAAATGGAAATCCAACTGTGTCTGTAACAGGGAAGGCTGTGATTATCAAGCTAGAAAGGTGGAAAAGAACTCTAAATCCCAAAGACCAGCTGGTGGTCAACTAAATACTTCATATCTTGAGCATTGAAGGGCATAGTAAAAATTGTTGCTTTAAAGAAATCTTTCTTAATCTCCCTCCACCTAGAAAAATCATGGTTGTCACTGATGCTTTCCATTTTTATGCACAACACTCATTCTCACCTGAGAGGCTTTTGATCACCTCATATCCTCATAATCTCAGTCTCCATGAGACTTTCTCTTAGTTTTCCTCCCTCCTCACTGGATGCTCCTTCTTAATGCCATTCTCATTTCTCTGAGCTTTTAACATTTTGTGCCTCAGGTCTTGCTCTAAATTACCTCATCTGGTCTAATGACTTTGTGTAAAATTGATGAATCCCATATTTATATTTCTAACCTGGACTCTTCTGTTGAACTAAAGAATAACTGTCTATTTCTTACAACTTCTTAGACTCTACTAAAATATTCCTTCTCAACGTGTCCAAAACTGAACTCAGGATCTCTACTCCCAAGCTTGCTCTACTGACATGCAACATCCCCCATTTTAGTTAATACAACTCCAGCTTTCCAGTTGCTCAAGCCAAAATTTTGGAGTCATCCTGAATGGAGTCATCTCCATCTCCCACACTCCCACCTAATCTTATTCAGTCTTATCTCTAAATATACCAAGAATCTGGATGAATGCTACCTTTTGACTGTTAAGAAGAAAAGGCTCTGGACCTGAATCATCCTCAGGACCAATGACAGTAACTAGTGGATGCATGAAGGAAATAACTACCTGACTAACTGAGTGAGTGAGTATATTACTAGATCAAAATATCAAAAGTTAACTGACAGAATCATCTGGTCTCCAGGAACCATTAATAAGATTCAATTCAACAACTAGTTTCTGAGCACTTATTATGGGCCAGACATATAATTTTTCCAGTGTTATTGAAATATAACTTACATACCAAAAAAATGCATCTGAACAAACTAGCCACCGGTCTGGAGAGCAACATGTCCAAATTTTATTGTGACTTGTGAAACATACCTAACCAATGACCCTCCAACCACAAGAAAGACACACCACAGTAGTAGGAAACACGAAGCAAATATCAAAGACTATTATGAGTAATTGGTGGAAGATAAATATCTAGCCTGATTGACAAAATAACATCTGCATTTGAAAAAGGAAAGATACCTCATACCCTAGTCTCTGCTTGACAAGGAATACTTGCTCTTCCTTCTTAGCAAAAAGAATAGTTTAGAGGAGCAAATTGGGGAAAGGTTCAGTTTTTATTCGTTTTGTGAAATGTAGAAATAAAACTTTCAGCTCTTTTAATTAAAAATTCCAAGTTTAAGAGCATAGTTTGACCAACTAGAAAAAGAAGAAGAAAACAAACCTAAAGTTCATACAAGAGAGGAAATCATTAAGATCAGAGCTGAAATCAATGCAATTGAGACCAAGAAAACAATACAAAGAATCAACGAATCAAAGAGTTGGTTCTTTGAAAGACTAAACAAAATAGACAAACCCCTAGCCAACCTCATCAAAAAAAGGAAAGAAAAGACCCAAATTCATGCAATAAAAAATGAAAGGGGGGAAGTCACAACTGACACGTCAGAAATCCAAAGGATCATCAACACCGTACTTCAAGAATTTATACTCAAACAAGATGGAAAACATGGAAGAAATGGACAGATTCCTAGACATATACAAATTACCAAAACTAAACCAAGAAGAGATACAAACTCTTAATAAACCAATATCAGCCATTGAAAGTGAAGAGGTAATTAAAAACCTACCAACAAAGAAAAGCCCAGGTCCTGACGGCTTCACAGCTGAATTCTACAAAAAATTCAAAGATGATCTAATACCATTATTCCTCAAACTCTTTAATGAAATTGAAAAG
>PVJO010031497.1:0-14258 GCA_004026905.1 Hystrix cristata
GGCGGACTCGCAGCCGGCCGCAAAGTACAGTGAGGAAAATGCAAGGAATGTATGCAAATCAGCAATGCAAACAAGCAGCTAGTTAAGCTTCTTCCTGTATCTATCTAGGCTACCTGCCCTCAGGGCAGCCCACACTCTAGATCCAGCTATCTCTTACCACATGAGGCTTTGGGGGGACATCTAGACACAAACCATAACAGTGCCCAATGGTGTTCCACATGGAAGCCTTGGCTGTCGCTCTCCTGGCTGTGCGAGCTGAGGCAAGTCCTTTCCCTCTCTGAGCTGCTTCTGACCCGGAAGGCAGTGTCGACCATCAAGCCCACGGAACATAGGCCGCGCTCGGCTCAGGCCCTCCTGGCCCGCCCTCCGTCCCTCAGATCCATTTCCCATGGCAGGGTCTCCATCGTGAGCCCATCTCACCACACCTCCACCGGTGGGTCTATTATTAACCCCCTGTTGCAGATGGGGAAACTGAGGCCGAGAAGCACTAAGTCACCGGCCCAAGAACACAGGCTGAGTAGCAGCTCCAGAGGGGCGGGACCTACCTCCCCAAAGCCCTGTGCTAGGACAAGCGGGACCTTGTATTCTAGAGAGTGAGACCCATCAGAAACCCAAAGCTAACATAAAATCCAATGAAGTAAAGGAAGCAAGTGATCATAACTGTAGTGCGGAAAGGAGAAGGGCCTTGCGAGGAGCCTTCCAGACCAGCGCTGAGGATTAGCTCTGATCACAGCATCACTGGTGCAAAGGCCTGCAGGATGGAGGGGGCGGAGACAGGCAGCCTCCACTTGAGAGGTTAATAGGGTGTTACAGGCTTTGGATTCGGTTGGGATTGGGAGGTTTGGGCTGGCAAATGTTTAGAAAGATCTCTGGCTGCTCAGAGAAGACCAGACTGGGCAGGGGAGAGAGGAGACACTGCCCAGCTGCCAGGTGTTGCCCCGGGCCATGCAGAGCCGCGGTGGTGGCCCTGGGCTAGAGGCAGAGATGTGGGGTGAGCAGGGCTGCCAATGTGCCGAAGGCCCCGGCAGGACTCTGAGGGGTCAGACGGGCCACAGGAGGCGTGGCGATGCTGCTACTTCAGATGAAGGTGACAATCGGGTGTGGGGAAGGAAGGCGGGATGTCACATGGAGATGTCACAGAGGCAGGCAGTTGCTGGAAGCTGCAGTGGAGGGAGAGGTTCCAAGGCCCTCTTAGCCCTGAGTCCAGGCTCTGTCATCCAGGGAGCCAGGGACAAGAAGGGCTCCTCCTAGGTGACACCCAGGCTCCAACCGCAGAGAAGGAACCAGCCGAGAACCCCGAAAAAGAGCAGATGATGAGATGGAGGAAAACGGGAGAAGGGGACTTCCTGGAGGAGGGGAGCCAAGCACCGCCCTGCTGATGACCCTGGCGCTGGCCACGGGAGACCCCTTCGAGTGGGCAGGGCCGGCTGGTGGGAGAGGGAGGAGGTGGCCGCAAGTGAGGGCAACACTCAGAGGTGGCGTGTGCAAAGGAGCAGAGAAGAGGGTGGACGGAAACGACTGACCCCAGAAATGAGAGCCATGGCAGGGCCGAGGCGAATCACTTGCTTTTTCTAACTTTTAGTTTAAGAGCAGAGCCTCCTTTCCCGCCCCTCCCTCAAGCACCCTGCACTTTCCCAAGTTCTAATTCCAGCTTTGCACATAAGCCATTTATAGCACCAGGTTGTCCCCTCGGTGTCCCTTGCTGTCTTCCCAGCATTTCTGGAGGGCAAAACACACACACGCACACACAAATTCCAAACCTTTGCAAGTTTACAATCTCCACACTCCAATCTCTCTCCTATTTTGGCGTCTTGTCATCATAATTTTTTTTAGCACGAGTGCTAACATTTTTAGTGAGCACGTCACCCTCAGGGTAAGAAGCGTCAGATCAGGTGTTTGAGACACAGAGGAAGTTGCAGGCCACGCCAGCCCCTCCCCAGACAAGCTGAGTGTCGGGCAGCAATCATGAGAGCCAAGGAACAAAATTAAAGAGCAGCAAAACACCAGAAGCAGAACATCAGAAAGGATGCCTCAAGTACAGCCCGGCTCAGTGGCGTACACCTGTAATCCCAGCCACTCAGGAGGCTGAGGCAGGAGGATCACAAGTTCAAGACCAGCCTGAGCAAGACCCTGTCTCAAAGTAAAGCTTTTGAAAAGGGCTGGGGAAATAGCTCAGTGATGGCGCGCTTGCCTAGCATGTGTGAAGTCCTGGGCGCCATCCCCAGCACTGCAAAATAATAATAACAATAATAATAATAATAATAAGTGAAGCTGGAATTCTCTTATTTGTTGGTTTCCAGCAAACCAAGTCCTCTTGCTTATAATGCGACAGTCTTGTAACCCATGAGGACTTTCTAACATTCAGATCTGTTTTTAGGTCATGTCATTGCCCTTTAACTGTGAGTTTTATTGACATATAACACCTAATACAGAAGAAGGTACACATCTTACAGGCACGGTCCAGAATCCTAACAGTGAAACCAACATGCGGGTCAAGTGCATCGCTAGCGCCCTGAGCCCTCCTTCTGTCCCCACCCCCACAAGCAGCCACCTCACACCTCCTATGGCCACAGGACTTCCTGTCGCTGATGCCTCCGCAGTACGCTGCTTGGTGTCAGCGTGTCACTGAGTGTGCAGGAGGCCGGTCGTGACTGGAGTCCCCGTGCAAATGCCCACGCGTGTTTTCACTTCTCCTACAGATGTGTCTTGGGTCCTGTGTGCAGCAACCTGAGTGTGGTGCTATGAGCATCCTGTATGTGTCTTCTTGTGTGTGCGTGTGTGTGTGTGTGTGTGTGTGTGTGTGCGCAGAACACATCTGGGCAGTCCTGGGTGTTAATATTCCCTAAATCCACACCCCAGAGTGGCGTTGGGCCAGCAGAGGGTGGCCCAGGCTTTGAGATTCTTGCTTCTCAAGAATCTTCTCTTTAAAGCGAGCACTCACCCAGGGAAGATTTGTCCCCAGGTGACATCTGGCGACCTCTGGAGACACAGTGGTTGTCACAGCCAGGGGTGTTGGTGGCACCTCGCGTGTAGAGCCAGCGTTGCTACGAGACGAGAAGTCCTGTAATATGATGCCCAACACAGCCGCGTCACAACTAAGAACTGCTCAGCGGGGCTGAGGCTGGCAGGAAATAAAAGGTTTGTGTCGCCTAAGTAAGAACTAAGCGATACAATGGGGCTGGCAATTTCAACTCCCAATTTACTCCAGAAAGAGCTTTAAAGAGACAAATGTGTGGTTGCCAAAGAGGCCGCATGTGACGGGAGCCCAAGGAACAGGCTACCCTGACCAGAGTAAACGAGGACAAGGTGAAGTTTGCTCCAGGTGCTCAAGGTTAAATAGGAGCGCAGCTGTCTGTAAGGAAGGGAAGAGCATTCCGGCAGAGGGAACCATGTAATCAAAGTTACAGGCACACGGTGGGGTCTCCAAAGAGGGGCCACGCTGCACGGGGAGCAGGGAGCTCCTCACGCAGGAGGGATCAGCGAGAAGCTCCGCTGCAGGACAGCCCAGAGTCAGGGACACTGGGCAGCGGGAAGGTCGCTTCTGCCCAAGGCAGGGTGAGGGGAGCTGGGACAAGACAGCCGGAGAAAAGCTGCAACCCAGAACACGTCTGGAACCTCTGCTCAGGGTCCCCCATCCTGCGGGTGGAGCCTTCTGGAAATACAGTCATCACCCTGACCGCGGCCCCTCTTCTACCATATCTCATCCATCAGACAGCTGTGTAGCCTCCAACCCAGAGACCCCACTGCACCTCCCTGCCCAGACCTGGTCCCAGCCACCATTCCCAGGACCACAGCCAGACGCCTGGGGTCTGTGCCGCCCTCAAATTCTCCATTCGTGAGCTCCATGCACAAGCTCTCAGGAAACCCCATGACCTTGCCACCCCCTGGGGCTCTACCTTCTGCACTTGAGGGTCTTAGGTCAAATCCTGGCCCTCCCCAGGGTGCCTGGGCAGGAGGACATTTGTTCCATGGAGGGGACACATTGCTGGTGCCCCAGCCCTGCCGCCAACTCTGTTCCGGCTGCCCCTGCAGCCCAGGCTCCCCGATCACTGGCCGCGGTGAAACTTGGCTGGGGCTCCCGGTGGCAAGGGTGATGGGGACCGTCTGCCTGGCCAGCCTGCCTGAGCAGGCCTGGGCATCCCAGTGGGACTTGGTCCCTCAGGCCTCTGTCTGGCGCGGTGCACTGCTGAGCAAGCCCAGGGCTCCCCGGGGCAGGGGCAGGCCCCCTGGGCATCCAGAGAGCTCGTTAGCCCGTCAGTCCTGAAGCCGCACCTGCTCTCCTGGTCTCCTGTGATCTCAATTAATCCGTCCTGCCCTGATTAATTAGCAGGGTTAATTATGACGGCTGCTGCGGAGGAAGCCTGGGGAGGACAACCCAGCCAAGCGGCAGAGCCCAGACTCAGCCTGGGGTGGAGTGGGGTGGCGTGGGGTGAGCACCTCGCTCTGTGACACCGCAGCCTAGCCTGCTCTGCCCAGGGCCAAGGTCGGAGACCTCAGGAAGCCATTGGTACTGTGACTTCCAGGGGCTGGGCCTGGCAGCCAGACTAACACCCCAGGACATTGCCTGAGACAGGCACCCAGGAGGACCCTCTGGCCTGCCCGTGGGGCCACCTCTTGGTCCCTGCCTCTGCCCACCATGATGACCACACACTAAAGGACCCTAAAGAGCCACCCGCTGGAGGAGCCTTGGCCCACCTTGCCTGGGTGACCCTCAGCAGGAGCCCACTGCCCACTTCCCGTCTGTCCTGTCTCTAGGCCGTAGACCACTGAGTCCAGGAGAGAGGCTTTGAGGAAGAGCCACAGTCAAGAGTGCGGTTGCTGAGAGCAGGCCCACAGGGGAGGCTGTGCAGACCCCATCCTGCCGTCTGTCCATCACCTGCCTCAAGGGCACCCTGGCCCTCAACCCATCAGATGCTGGCTCAGGACAATCCGGGCCAGGCTGGCCCTTCCCACCGCAGCTCCCAACCCCCAACCCTCGCCCGGGGACCCTGCACCTGGCTGGGGCTGGATGGGGCTCCACTCCCGGCCAAGCCAGATCCGCAGCGCCCCATTCGGAGCGCGCCTCCTCTGGGCTCCTCCGGGCACCCATCCATTATCCCCTCACCAAACCGTGATCCATTATCGCCGCCTGCGCCTGGCAAAATGTATCATTACCTGCACCCTCGGCACTTCCCAGATCAATCCACTTCTTAAATGTAGTAATAGAGGAGAGGATTAGGTACTAGAAAACTCATTATGAAAATGGCGTACTCAAATTCTTTAAAGGTGATATTTCATAAAATAGACCCGGCCTGCCGCGTGCCTCAATCATTCTTTTTAATAGCTCCGTAGCAGCCAGAAAATAAAGTATTCATGAAGATTGAAGAAGATGATCCCATGAACTTCAATTTAATTGGTGCAAATTAAAACAATCCATCTTTCCACGCTGTCCGTCTATCTCCAATCAGTCCCACGCTGCACGTCCGGCACCCTGATTACAATTATCTTTTAATAGGAAAACTTGTCAGTTTTTGTGTGATTTACATAAGCTTGAGCAAACTTATGGGTATCAGATAGGGCCTCAGTGTGCGGTTCCTTCTCCCCGGCTCCCTGGCTCTGGGGAAGGCCAGGTGGGGGCAGGGAAAGCAGGGTCTGGCGGCGCAGGAGGGCGGGGAGGGATTGTGGCATCCCGGAGTCCGCGATATCCTGCAAGACTCCAAGACGGGGACATCTGTGTGTTCCACAGCCTCAGCCCTGTCTCCTTCCAGATGGAAGCAGCTAAATGTCGAACCAGTCGGGGCCTCCTCGTGGTGGCCACAGAATACACGTCAGCCTCTTGCTCTGGCGAGATCCGTCCTCACCGCTCACTGTCCCTCCTCGGGCACACAGACTGTCAGGAATGAGAAGCCAGGAGAGAAAGTCGGCAGGGGTCTGGGTATAACATCAATGACATGGGCGGGGAGCAAAAGCGGCTACGTGGGTCTCCGAGGAATGTATGGTGGGGAAGACGCGGGTGTAATTCCACAGTAACCATCTATGAGACCCACATATGAGCAGCCACCAGGGAGCGGGTGCCAGCAAAGCCTGCATCAACAGAGATGTAACGGCTAGAAAGATGGAGGTGATCATTCCTCCCGCATCTATGCAATTCAGTCACCTCCGACGTGTTCATCTGTTCGTCCAGTCATTCATTCATTCATCCAGTGAATATTTCCTGCCTTCCGCTGCGTGTCAGGGCTGGAGACCAACCATCAAACTCATCCGAGACCAAGTGAACGTGGTAGAAAGGCCATTCTAAACTGTGACGCTTCCTGCAAAGGTTAGCTTGTCTGCTTATTGTTACCCTTTTTAAGTTTTTTAATGAATTCCTAATTATGCAGGTGATGTATGAATACATTCTCACTGTAAAAAAGAAAAAAAGGAAGAGCGCAAGACAGCGCCCCTCCAGCCTGTCCTTTTCCAGCATGCTGTGTGTCCTTCCAGATTCTTCTCTGTCCTTCATGTACATATGGATCTATGGAAATAGAGAGATGCTTTGGCTTTATTTCCTGTTTTAAAAATGGCCTTCGCCATCTGTATTTCCTGAAGGCGGCTTCTTTACCCCAACCATGCCCGTGCAGTTAGAAGAGCTGGCGGGTAGTGAGGGCCACATCCTGAGTGGGAACCAAGCAGCAGAGCGGCACATGGGGGCAAAGGCAGAAGGCTCTGTCCCTCAGAAACCCCTTTTTTCCAAAGACGGAGAAACCAGGTGCCCACCTTTGGACTGCCAGAGGACCCTGGCTCAGGCTCATCGCACTGTCGGCTTGGTACTTGTGCAGAAGGGCCCCTGTGCACCCACCAACAATGATGCTATCACGGGTGCCACCAGGTCTAGGTCTGAATGCCTCCAGCGGGAACTACATCTGGCCCTGGACTCCAGCTTGCAGGTCTTGCTCTCTGGCGACCGACTCCTCCCTCTCCTGCCACTGTCCCCCCTCAGGAGGAGGATGGGGTCACCAGTCCTGCAACCCCACCCCCACCCCACCACATCGCTTCACTCCCCCAGCAGCCCTTAGCTACCAGGAGCACAGAGTCGGTACAATGAATATTGGGGGATTTTTTTGCTCAAGTAGATAAAATCACTCTTACATGGGAAGCGTGTCAGCTTCTAAAGTCCTCAGGGCCACGACATGCTTGGCCCTCAGGAGGTCAGGGCAATTGTTAGCAATCAGAGAAGCTGCGATAAGAAAGCCCCCTGAATGTCACAGCTGTTCACACACAGGCACAGAAAGCTCCATCTGTGACTCTGCCATGCGGAACAGGTGGCCTCTAAGGTCACCGAGGCACGAAAGGAAAGAGGTGGAGAATGCACCCATCTCCGCCCAGGTCCTGCCTCCTGACGGCGCAGGCAGCTTGGAACTCACAGATGGACAAACACCCTGATGAGGACGGCACCCCATGATCCCATCACCTTCCAAACACATGAGACTTCGGGGGACACTTTAGATCCAAACCATAACAGCCCTCTGTGTGTCGCTGTATGGAGGGGTCACAGAGCACCCCACAGCTCTGCCTGGGGCTGTGAAAACTTGGCCGGGAGTTAGAGGCCAGCCCCTCCTCTGTCCACCCCAGCTCTTGGGCCTCATCTCCCACCCCAGAGGAGCCCTGACATCCACAGTTTGGCAGGGCCCCTCGTGTCACCAACCCTGTGGTGGCCCCAACCCCAGTCTTACAGAAACCCTTCGAGAGTAAGAACTCGCTCTGAATCAGTGGCTGCCAATGAGGCAGGATTCTAGAGCACGCTTTTTATAAGACATTAAAATTACAACAAATATGTCCAAATATTTACGTACACCCACACGCATAATACAGTCAGAGGACATAGATATGTGGAGGCATGTTTGCAACTAGAAATCTGGATGTATTCACAGAAACCATGTATAATGGGCTTGCTTATGGGAGTGGGATTGGAAGTGACATAAAAATAAATGATGAACTGCTCTTTAGAGGTGTCAAGCTCATGAGAGGTGCAGAAAGAGAGACTGCCACAGTGCTGAGGTGCCCAGGAGGTATGATGACTAAATACAGGGTGGTGTCCTGGTTGGTTCTTGGAACAGAAAAAGGACATTTAAAAACTGAATAAAGGCTGTAGTTAGGGGAACAGCATTGTACCGATGTTAATTTCTCAGTTTTCATAAATGTACCGAGTTTATGCAAGATATTAACATTTGAGGATGCTGTGTGTGGTATGATATCTAATGTTTTTTCAACTCTTCTAAAAGTTTTTTTTTTTAATAATTACATAAGAAATGTCCCAAAACGAAGTCATGGTGTCCCCAGATTTCAACACAGCTCTTCGGAGAACTTGTCTTGTAATCTTGGACGCATTGCTCATTTTTGCTGAAGCACAGTTCACAAACAAGAGGAGAAATTCAGTCAGTGAATTTTCAAAGCCCCATTCAGTTCGAACACTCCATAATTTGCTCTGGGTTCAGAGGCTCAGAAGTATTCAGAGCAGAGACACACAGCATTGTACACGCTTGCCCGATGCTGCGACTCACACGGACCAGACTGGTCATCAGTCTGTCATTTTTGTTGTTGTTGTTGTTGTTGACTCTGGTGACAAACATTAGCTCTTTCTATAAAGAATCTGAATTTCCAAGTGGCCTTTTAGTGAAATAGTCAGCATCTGCCTCTTCAAGGGCTATCCATTGTCCCCCCTCATTTGTTAAGAACACACATCTTCACAAATGCCAAACTGACAATACCAAGCAGCTATTGCTGCTCTCAGCCACGCTGTGGTGCTGTGGAAGACTGAATCTGCACAGCTTGGTGGCTCTGCTTGCCCCTGCAGCTTCACTTCTTTGCCCCACCAACCAGGCACCTACATTACAATTCTTCCTTTCCACTCCCAAGCTCATCTGCTGTCCCATAAAGTATAACTCTGGCATGTTACCTGGGACCAGAATTGCACTTAGCACAGCCACAAGCTGCGCCCAAAGCAGCCCTCACCCAAAGCAGCTGGGAAGCCCTGGAATTGGGCTGAAGTCAGAGGCTAGATCCTCCCTTTGCTTGGAGAACCACACTGAGGAGACCTCATTGTTCTGCTCTATCCCTTAAGCCTTGGCTGGCCCTCCCTGGACCATTCTGAAATATCTCTGTTATGTTTAGGTCTAAAATTTTCCTCAAAAGTCTCATGAGTGTGAAATGTGATTGGATCATGGGGGTGCCATGCTCTTCAGTGGATTCATCCATTCATGAGTTCAGGAGCTGAATGTGCTGCAAGAAGGCTGGTCACTGGGGTGGGACCTGGAAGGGTGTATTCTCTGCCCTTCTCTCTCTGCTTCCTGGCTGCCAAGAGGTAAGATGCTGTCCTCCACCAGCCCCTTCCACCATGCCAGCAAACCATGGACTGAACCCTCTGAAACCACAAGCCAACTATACCTCTTTGCCTTTAAATTGCTGGTGTCTGGTATTTTGTCCCACTGATGGGAAAGGGACTGACACAGTCTCCCAACAGAGGCACTGAGGTTGGACCTGGGCACATGGCATCTGGCATCAATGACCTAGAGTTAATAAAAGGTCTTCCCGAGGGGCCACAGCTTGTCACATGTACACTTTGCCACAAGACACTGGGCAAATAGCCTTGAGATGGCACTGTGCTTGTCACGGTCACTAGCATCACCATTTTGGAATGAGGTCAGAGTCAAGACAGATGGGAGCTGTAATCCCAGCACTCAGGAGGCTGAGGCAGGAGGATCCTTGCAAGTTCAAGGCCAGCCTGGGCTATATAGTAAATTCAAGGCCAGCCTGGACTACAAAGTAAGACCCTGTCTCAAAAAACCAAAAAGACAAACTGGAGCAGGGCGACCTTCCGCAGTTTAGCCCCTTTCAGCCATATTCTGGGAAGTACTTCCATATATCCATCTTGAGTTCCTCCCACTCTTCTTATGCTCAGGGGAAGAACCATCTACTTCTTCCCCTAGAAGGCTCCTCCTGAGGAGCATGTTCGGGCTCTCCCTCCCCCAGAGCCTGCTCCTGAACACACCAGCCACATCAGCGTCCTCTGAGAAGGGAACACCCCCAAAAGGTCACCCCAAAGCCAGGGCTCCTTTCTCAACCTGGGGAAGCCTCCCCTTCCCCTGCCTCCATTTTATTATCAGCCAAAGATTTCACGAGCCCTGCCAAGAACAGATATTCAGAAATAAGTATGTAAATCCTTTGTAAATGTATGCTAATTACTTATTTTTAATTATAATGTAAATAAGTAATTACTGGATAATTTTAAAGTATTTACATGGGGGTGTGTGATTTAGACACTAACTTGTTATAAGATATAAAAACTATAAATTATACAGTAATTATGGCCCAATTTACATGCTAAGGCCAAACACAATTACGTAGCAAGAAAAATATAAACAATCAGGTAATTCCGTGGTAGTTACTATGGAATAACAGAGCTGCTTTCTTCCTCTGCTTGGCGATGTGTACTCTCGCCTTTTGCCTCAACTTGGGAACGGTGCGTATAGGAAGCAGAAATCAGCTTTAAGGAAAAAAAAGTTAGTCACAAGAAGGAGGCAATCAGAATCTATTGAGTGTCCCCTGGGTGCAGCCTGGGGTCCCAAAGAAAGGCCGGCTCCCAAACGTGGCTCTGTGGCCCTGTGGCCCCGTGTGGAGTGGCCTCAGGTCCCCATCACTCTCCCCCTGCCTGCGCCTCCTCCTATACTTCTTGCCCCTCAAGTCTCCTGTTCATTGCCTCTTCCTCCAGGAAGCCCTCCCACACTCCCCCCCCTGATTTGACCAGAGGCTTCCCCAGGTTCTCTCATCCTTCTGGGCCTCCTATCACAGCCAATCACTGTCTTAAGGGGCACCAGTCTGACAGCAGCACTGCCTCCCCACACTCCCTTGCCTGGGGACCCCAGGAGGTCACAGCCCAGGCTGCCTCATCCACGGCCAAGGCCCAGATTGGAGCAGAGCCCTGAGCACCTCTCGCTGGGCATCCCGAGGGGCGAGAGGCCTGGGCCTCACCCAGGGGAGCCGCAGGTCCAGCTGGAGCTTGCCTTCTGAGTCCCCACACCGCTGGTCACTGAAACCATGCTTTAAATGGAGGTCAGTCTCCCCATTTTACTGGCCAAGCAACTGAGGCTCAGAGAAGCCTAAAACTTCATGGGGGCCACAAGGCTGTGCTGTGAACTCTGCCCCTCCAGGTCCAAGTCTGGGCTCTCGGGGCCGCGGTGCTTCGCTGGCTTATTGTGTCAAGGAAATGAGGTGGAAGGTGAGCAGCGTCCCACAGGGCTAGGCCCAGTGACTGGACATGCCCATCAGACCTGCAGGCTCTCTGCTCAATACCACATGTTAAGTGAGCACCTACTCCGTGCCCCGCCCTCCCAAGGTTTTGCCCTCATGCCCTAGGCCAGCCAGAGTGCACATTGGCCAGGCCAAGCTCAGCCACCATGGCGCTGAACCCATGTCCATCCTCGAGGTCTCCTGGGAGCACCAGGCCCTGCCTAGCCTCATCTTTCATACACGCTGCCACCACCAGCCCAGCAGCAGCTGTGGCACAATTTAGAGGCAGGGAAACAGGGATCTAGATATAGATCAGGGCACATCTCCTCCCT
Organism: Hystrix cristata; assembly: GCA_004026905.1. Taxonomy (NCBI): domain Eukaryota; kingdom Metazoa; phylum Chordata; class Mammalia; order Rodentia; family Hystricidae; genus Hystrix; species Hystrix cristata. The sequence goes on from PVJO010031497.1 coordinate 11,577, forward strand.
CGCAACACTGACTTTCACTCAGCATGGTCATTAGCAAGGATTTGAGGGAAGCGGGCGGGGACCCGGGGGATGGAGGGCTGCGGACCAGGCTCGGCCGGTGGTCGCCCCGAGAGTCCATCTCCCGCCACCCCTGCTCCCCAAGCAGCTGGCTGAGCACTCGGCGGGCCAGGAAGTTCTCTCTCCTATATGATGCACAAGCCAGCCCTGCGGGTCTTGATAAACAACTGGGGCTGGGCGGGTCCAGGGCAAGGCCATGAGGCAGGAACAGAGAGGGCGAGCAGTTTTCAAAAGTCACACAGCCTGAGTCTTGGGCTTAAATCCAGAATCTCTCCCTCGGGAATGTTGCCTCCAACCACCCAGTTCATGGCTCCTCCAAATGAAAAGGCCTCAGCCAGCAGTGGCCAGCCCAGCCCGCTGCAGTTGGGTTCAAAGCCAGAACCTGGCACGGGGACACCTTGGCACTGGCCAAAGCCACAGAGGTGGAAACTGCCACCATTCCAGCACTCCGACCCCTCACGCAGCTACTTTGCAGCCCAGGAAATTCCCCAGTCCCCTGGGTAATATTTTTTTTATGGCCATTGCCAGGTGCTATTCATTTTATTACACTTTTGCCTGTTATTTTTGTTGTTGGTGCATAAGCAATGTGGTCAATTCCATTTTACGCGCCCCGGCGTTTCAGATTCATCGCCAGCCCGCGTGGCGCTGAGTGGTTACACGGTAAAGTGTTTGGCTAATAAAATGCATAAAGCAGCGATAGGAAAATCAATGCCTTTGTTAATAACACTTCGCCATCTTTCACACAGTCTGCCAGGCGGGGCCGCCCACTGGAGCCGGCGCCAGGCGCCACCAAGGACATCTGCTGCAGGGCCGGAGGCCTGCTGGCCGGGGACTGTGTCCTCCACCTCCGGAGCGGGAGCCCTGGGCCCATGCACTCGGGAGCACCGAGTCCCTCCCAGCGCAGAGGTGGACACAGAGGCGGGAGAGAAGCGCCGTTCTGGGTGCTAGAGTGGCCACTGCGTCACTGGGACCCTCATGCCCTCACCTGTGAAAGGAGGTTGGATAGGCCCAGCCCCTCCCTTTGAGGGCGTTTGTGAGGCACAGGGAGAGAGCTGTGTGATCCAAGAGCCCAATGCACAAGGTGTGTCCAAACAGGTTTCCCTGCCCCCAAAGGAGGCCTGTGTTCCAACACACTGACCCCACCTCCGCCTCATTCTTGTCCAAACATTTACCGCCATTCCCACGTTCACTCGACTTGTGGCCTGGCGTGGAGTCCACAGAAGCCTTGCTCAAAAGCTTCGGGCAGCTGGGCGTAGCGGCATTCGCCTGTAATACCTGCATTCAGAAGGCTGAGGCAGGAGGATCTTGCAAATTTAAGGCCAGCCTGGGCTACATAGTGAGACCCACTCTCAAAATTTAAAAAACGTCTAAAAAATAATTTTAAAGCCTTGGGCAGTGCCCATCACCCCCAGGCCACAGCTGGCCAGCCTCTGAGAACAGCATCCTGGCTCTGGGGCGCCTTCTTCCACCGTCAACATGGCTCCTGCCAGCCACTCTTGGTGCCACTTCCGGCCTCCAGGCCTTCTTCCCACAGGACTCTGCTCCAGGGGCCCCCCAGCTCCAGCTCTGGGGCGCAGAGCTGACACAGACCCTGTGTTGTCGCCTTAAAGAGCCCCCCTGGCTCCTCCTTCTGTTACCTTCCCTGTCCCTCTCCTGTCTTCCGCCACCTGGCCACCTGCAAGGCCGTTTGGTTCCAGAGGTCTGGCTCCTGGGCAGATCTGTGCCCTGAGGCATCTGTTGAATGACTGTGGCCAGAGTGGGGCCACCCCAGGCCAGGTGCAACTCTAAGCAACAGGGTCTGGAAAGAGGGAAGTGACAGGCTCTCATGACCTTCTCAAACCTCATACCCCAGCATGAGCCTTGGACACAAAACTTTACATCTCTCAGCCTCAGTTTCTCCATCCTCAAAATGGGAAGAATGACATTAGACCTTCCTCCCTGGGCGCTGGGAGGATGGAATGTGACAACCTGTGTCCATCCAACTTGGACAGGGACAGGAAGATGGGGAAAATCAGCTCCATTGCTGCATGCCTGGGGGAGGCCATGGGAGCCCCTCACTTCCCCCTAAGCCTTCCCCAGGCTGGGGAGGCTCAGGGGGGATTCAGTGAAATAATTGCTACAAATCACAGGCCAAGGCCCAGCACACAGGGCCTGGAAGGCTTGAATGCCAGAATACAGAGTAGAAGGGCAGAAAGAAGGAGGTTTGGGAGGAGCCAGGAGACCAGACCGGTGAGAAGCAGGGTGTCACCTCCCCCACACACATAACCCCACCCCGCCTCCTCGCCCTCCTCCCCTCCCCCACTGGAGCTCAAGCACTGACCTTAATCCCCAGCGCTCCCGGCACACCCGGGCCTGCCGCACGGCTCGGCAAATATTGGACTTTATTAATTTAATTTAATTAAACTTTATTAACCTTTATTAAAAATAAACCCTCATTAAAATTCTCATTCCCGTCTCTGGCAAAGGAGGGGACGGGGCTCTGCTTCCTTTCCTGGCTCAGTAAATGTCACCCCAGGAGAGGCAGGGGCATCCAGGCCAGAGGCTGTGACAAGGGCTGAGGCCAGGATGGAGGGGCCCGTGAGAGGATGGGTGATGCCTGTGTCCAGCCCTGGGGTACAGGCCGCC
>PVJO010031498.1:0-14206 GCA_004026905.1 Hystrix cristata
CTGTATGTGTGCCAGGGACATACGCAGTTTCAAAAGAAACATTGCATAAGTCTTAACCAGAGTACAGCCTAGGTGTGAATGCTGCTGAATGGGGCATCCGTAGCCAGTCCAAGATGGCCAGTCCCAAATATGAGTACCATAGGGATTCACTCAGGTGCTGAATATGAAGGAGTCATGGTGGATTCAGCCATTCAGGGAAACCAGCTTAGACTTGTGAAGAAGAAAGGGGAAAAGGAGGCATGGGTTACAACCTGGATTATCCTTACATGATATTCTTATGTTTCAAAATATCTTTAGGTCATTAAAATTTTTAATGCTTATATGTTAGAATACTTACAAAGGAATTCTGTCATGTATATGTAAATTAAAATGTATAATCAGAGCACCTATAAAACTCACTGTCCATCAAAAATTTGCAAGAAGTGTGGTTTAGGTTTCTGTATCTGCATCAAATCTGTTATTTGGTTTTGGTTTGGACCTAGGTCTTTGGAAGGACGAATAGCTGATGCCTACATCAACATAATTTTGGCTTCCCTAAGCTTGTGCATGACCAATGCACAGCATTTTGAATTATTATTAACATAAAAATATCAGCTTCAGATATAGGTAGGCATTGTTGATGATACTTGCACTAAAATTTGCCTTAATTTCTCTACATATTAAAATTTTTCAATAGCTTGCAGAATAAATATACATTTGTAATTGCAAAAGTGAAATGCTACACTAATAAAGGATGATTGGTGAAGGTGTTAAAATTATGAACAAGCACAATTGTTATGCACATGAAATAGTTAAATAAACAAGGAAACAGATCTAGAGTTATTATGATTATTAAAGAAGAATATGTTCTAGTTCTATGTAAATAAGGATGGGAGGAAGAGTGGAAGGGAGAGGTGGGGAAGGGGGGGAACCAAGATGTATTATGTAAAGGTACAAACTAACTAGGATGAATGTGATCATTATGTCTATCTACAATATACCAATACATGTTGAAGAAGAAGAAGGAGGAGGAGGAGGAGGAGGAGAAGAAGTTCAATAGATAAGTATATGAAGAATATATATTTTGAGTTAATGTTTATAAAAGTAATTAACAATATTTGGTCAAATACTCTAGGCTAGATTATACAATAATTCTAATCTTTTTAATTGTTTTCTGTACTGTGTTTCTAACATAAAACAAAACCAACATTAAGTACTACATTTACTTTCAGGTACCTAATTCCATTTTGAATTTGTTATAAATAAGCCTTTCAGGGCTGGGGATTTAGCTCAGTGGTTAGAGTGCTTGCCTGGCAAGCACAAGGGCCTGAGTTCAATCCCCAGCACCGGAAAAAACAAACAAACAAACAAATAAATAAGCCTTTCAAGGAAAAGTCCTATTTAGAAACTTTTATTTTTGAGGGTAAGTTAAAAATTGTATACCAGTATTATCATCTCAAAATTTCACAAGAAGGAAAACTTCAAAATCAACTGATTTTGTAAAGGAAAAACTTCAAAATCAACTACATTGTGTGAGTGAGCTTTCCATTACTATAACAAAAACTTGAGATGAGAACAGGTTTATTATGGCTCAGTTTGGGAAGTTTTAGTCCATGATCGGTTCGCCTGTTGTTTTTGGACCTATGGTGGGGAAGTACATTACAGTGGGAGTGTGTGGCAGAGCAACATCACTCACCTCATGGCTAAGAAACACAAGAGAGAAAGGAAGGTACTGGCTTCCCACAATCCCCTGTGGAAATATATCCCCAGTGATCTAAAGACCTCCCATTAATACCCATTTCCTAAAGGCTCTACCACCTCCCAAAAGGCCAACCTGGGGATCATACCTTTAAAACATGGGTCTTTCAGGGACATTTAAGATCCAAACTATAGCACATACACAACATAAATGATCTTTACTCCCATTTATGTAACAGAGAATATGAAGACTAAAATAGAGAAGAAAATATGAAAGAAAATTGATGCACCCTAAATCATAGCTTGCTTCTGTACCAGCCTCACTAAACACTGAGTATTTCTTGAGTTTCACAAATGCATACTTCAGTGTCCACAGGAGCAATCTAACAGTTGATAGCATTAAAAATCATATTTCCTTTATTGAATATAAAACTAATGTTTTAAATATTAAAATATTCAACAATGGAAGTGTAACAATAACTTTTAAAATGAAGTTTTAGGCTTGTTCTTGTATCTTACAAGTTTGGTCTACAACAGCAAAATGTGGTTTGGGCTGAATATCAGTGTTACACTAGACCTTTCAGTATTTTTTATTTGTCACTTCCTCAGTACTACTTATTGCTTTACCACATATACTGCATAGCTTTGCTAATAACTGAACTTTCTTTAGATGATATTATATTGTATGTAATCTTGATTTACTTTTTTCACTTAACGTTATGATTTAGTTTCTTTAATATACCATAATCTTTTTATGTATGTGCTTCAATTTATTTATCTATTGTCTATCAATACATATTGGGGTTGTACTACATTGGGGCCGTTTTTAATTATTATTGATAAAACTTCTCTGAATATTCTTGTACATGACTCTTTAGGTATACGTACAAGAATTTCTAGGGTTTATTCTTAGGAGGTGAACTGCTGGGTCCTAGGGGACGTACATCTTTACTGAATTATGCCAAAAGTTTTTCAAACTTGCAAGACTAATTTATGTTCCAGCCACAGTATCCCTATCTATTCTTTCCCTGTAACCTCTCAGCAATCTGTGACAGCACTAAGGTTTGCAAAAAGAAAGAGCATACAGTTATAAAAAGAAAATTATTATGGATGTCAAAAACTTGCTCTTGGTTCTGCTAATGTGCTGTGGGATTTTAGATACAATGCTTAATTTTTCTGGGTCTCACTTTATTCACCGATCAAATAAAGTACTTGGATGAGGGAAATTTTTTGAACTTTTTTTTCTAGTTTATAGTTGAGAAAACTGAAACACAGTATGACGATTTGTCCTGTCCAAAGTTACATACCACATAAGTAAGGCTCCAGTTCCTCATATGTAAAGGGAAGCTAGCCTATATGATCTTGGATATCACTTCCAATTTTGTGATTCCAGGCTGGTAGTCTATGATTTGAGAGTCAAGGTTAACAACCATGCATTAATTGATGCATTATTACAAATATCAAGTACATACTATGTGCAAGGTAGGCACAGATACCAGGAAGATAATGGGATATGTCTCCTGTCTTTCAGGAGTTGACAACATAACAGAGGAAGACCTGTGTAGGTCTTCGGTAGAGCACTTACCTAGCATGCATGAGGCCCTGAGTTTGGTCCTTAGCATTGCAAAGAAAAAAGATACATATTACATATATAATGTATCTATCTGATATATGATACATATATAATATTTATCACTATGCATCATGCATCACAGGAGATTGGTAGCTTACCTGGAATTTATCACACTATAGTGTGCTAAGTGCTGTGATGCAGATGTGCACACATTATGGTGGCAAGGTTGAGTGAGGGAACCTGGGAACACTTAGTGAAGAAAATGAAGCTTGGATGGCATTTTGAAGGGTAGATTATCCAGATAATACAACAAGAATTATTTTTATATTTTATTTTATTTTATTTTATTTTAAACTTTATTTTAATGGTACATTTTCAATATACATATTGATAACATTCATCATTGGGGATTTGTACCTGTACATGATATACCTTGTTGCTTCTTTTTCTCCCATTCCCCTCCCCTCACCCCCTCCTCCCTCCCTATTTACAAAAGCTTCGTTTCCATTTTTTCCTTCCATTTCTTATTTCTCTTGTCCCTCTGCAATACAGCAAGAATTTATTCCACATTCTTGGTAACAAACTGTCACCCTCTCTGGAATGCAAGCTCCATGAGAACTTGGATTTAAACTTTGCCTGCCTGGTTCTTTTCATTTTTCCCAGCATCTAGCACAGTGCCAGTCGTGGAGCAATCTCTCAATGAATAAAATGGAAGAGTAATAGTACCCTACGTCCTAAAACCTTTTAAAGTCTAAAAAGGTGGATTTATTCATTATCCTTGATTTTGTCAAGTCTTTTTTGATATAATCAAAACAGTTGGGGTTCAAAAATCGTACCTCCAATGGCAAACATGAAAAGAGTTAATCAACACATGATAAAGCTGCTGCTACTGGTATTTTAAATATATAAAATCTAATCTTCTTAGCAAAATGCCTTTCTTATATATGGGGACATGTTAAATCTGAAATGGAAAGCAAATTAAAAAAACCTTCTCTGAAGCAGAGAATGTTAGTCAGCTTTCTGATACTGTGACAGAATATTGGAGATAAGATACTTAAAAGGAGAAAGGATTTATTTTGCTTCATAGTTTCAGGGGTTTCAGTCCATGCTTGCTTGGGCCCATTGCTCTGGGTCTTCGGCAGCACAGTAGATCACAACAGGAGCACATCGCAGAGGAGGCTTATTCTCTTCATGTATGTGGCCAGGAAATAAATGAGATGGGCAGGAAGAGGCTAGAGTTCCAAAATTCCTTTCCAGGGCACATATCCCCACCACCACCACCCCTGCCAGTGACCCAATTTCCTCCAATTAGGCCCTAGTTTTAAAAGGTTCCACCATGTCTCAATAGTAACACAGTCTGGGGACCATGCCTTTAACACACGGAACTTTGAGAGACATTTTGAAACCATAGCATTCCATCCCTGGCCTCCAAAGGCTCAAGTCCATCTCATAATGCAAAATGAATTTAGCTCTTCTCCACGAGTCCCCGAAGCCTGAACTACTCCAGTATCGCTCAAAAGTACAATTCCAAAGTCTCTGAGAAAGGCAAGTGTCTTAGTTACTTTTCTTGTTGCTGAGACAAAATAATAGAATTTTGAGGTTTCAGTTCATAGTTGGCTGGCTCCAAAGTAGGGTGGCATTGCAGAAGGGCATCACAGAGGGAGGGACACTTGAGTTCTAAAATTCCATTATTTTTTCAGAGTCAATATTGTAAGCATATAAATATGTTAAGTAACAGAACTTCATCGGGCAATAATTGGTTCTCTTTAGCAGTACTGAAATTTTTGTATGATATCTATAAATCACATCATTTTAGTGTCGAGGCAAATTTTCCTACTAGTGAAACATAAGCCTCTTGTAGTCCATGGAAGATTTAGGATGTAGCCGTATTATCTTCAGCTGTGATCTTCCTAGGTCTACCTCACTCCACAGGTGAAACTGAGTCAATGCTCTGACACGGGTAGTCCAGTGTCCCCCTAGTTTCTGTCTCTACAATTAAACTGGAAAAACACTCCTCTCATGCAATACTAAACACTCCTCTTCACTATCTAGCACAGATTGAGAAAAACCGTTCCTTTTTTAAGATTAAACAAAAATATAATGGGCATCATGACGGCATTTGACATGAAAAGTATTTGCCCAAATAATAATACATATTCTAATTATATTTCTATCAGTGGCTTGAATTAGCAATTCCAGGGCTTCCTCTATTGTAAGTACATCACTCCCAAATCTCCCTCTCCATCTCCAGTTCAGAATAATCTCATGAGTTCTTGACCATCTCTCTAAATGCTGATTGGATTTCTCTCTCACTTGTTTGCCCGCAGACACCTGAAATTCAGCATGCCCCAAACTGAACTCATCTCATATACTCTTACTCCCGTGTTTATTATCCTAGAGGACAGCACAGCGATTATCTTGGGAGTGTCAATTTTAGACCTCATCATGTCATCGTTGACTCTCCTCTTTCATGCCTAACCAATTGTCATGTCCTGTCAAGTCATGTCGATCCCTCCTCCAGAATCTCTCTCCTCCATCTTCTCCTCCTACATAGGCTGCTCTAACTCTTAATTTAGATCGTATTCTCCCTCATTCTAGTCTCTAGCCTCTCTCCTTCAATCCATCTCTTATAGTACGGCCAAATACAACTTTTCAGAAGCATATGTAGGTCTAACATTTATACACCCCTACCCTAAAACTTTTAGGGGCTCCCAGTTCTTATGGAGAAATGTGAATAAACCTGCTGTAAATAGGGATGGAGGGAACGGGGAAGGGTGGGGAAGAGGGGGGAAAACCAAGATGCATCATGTACAGGTACAAAATAAATGAGATGAATGTGATCATTATATGTACATTGTACCAATACATGTTCTTGGTTAAAAATTTAAAAAAGAAAAAAGAAAAAAAAGAATATTAATTTTTAGACTGTAAAAATTTTTAAAAAGCATTAAATAAATGCTTTCCTATACATAATATGACACAGAAACCCAATGTATAAAATAGATAACAGTATTTCATGAGTAAGAATTTATTTTGTAAGTTAAAATCATTGTATTTATGTATTATAAAATCAGTCAATGAGGAAAAGTAAGGCTCTTTTCATAAATATAAAAACTTGAAATCAAAGGTTAGGGAACTACATTCTTCTCCAACATTTAATTATTTATGCTTTTATCTTGGTTATAAAATATTGAAGAAATTCTTACAGATTAAATAGTTTCAAATGCTAACAATTTTAACAGTTCACTTTCCAAGACACCTTTTACAAGAAGGCAAAGCAGCTTCCCTATAAATTCTGCACAAAATAAGTCAAGTGCTAGCATAATTTTAATATTTTCAACACCTATTTTAAGTAGAAAATTAAATTAAGTATCTGGAATCCCTAAAACAGTTGTATAGAATCTTAAGATTCATGACACATAATTTGAAACCCTTGGCATAAAAGAAAGCGCTTGATGATATAGCCTGATTCTATTTTTCTGATCTTATTGTCCTCTATTTCCTTTCATGCATCCTTAAAATGAAAGAAAATTTTATTATATTTTCCCAATTGTTAGTATGAGAATGGCTGTAGCAGAGAAAATGAGACAGAGACAAATTACTCATAATCCCCCATCTAAGAATAACTGCCATAAATTTTTTAGTGTAATTTCTTTTAGTCTTTCACCCTTCATAGTGATACTGATAGTTATGTTAGAATTGTGCCAAGCACTTACGTAGCATTATGCCAAACACTTAGACATTACCTCACTAAATACAAACATCCTATTATGCAATTCATTTTATTATTTCTATTTTACATTGCGGAAACAGAGGATAAAATAGGTTGAGCAACTTGCCCAAGGTCACAGAGTAAATTCCAGAGCTGGGCTTCAAACCAATATCTGTCTGACTCCAAAAACTATGTACTTAAGCACAATATTGTACAACCTGCTTTTTCATGCCCTTTGACTTATATTAACTCTGCCAACTTTACTATTCCCTGAAGACATCTCCCTCTGCTCACGTCTCTCCTTTGCTAGGATTGCCCTTTTCTCCCATTTCTGCCTAGCCAAGACCTACTTGTCATTCAAATGTCAACTCTTCAAAGTCTCCTTCAATCTGCCTTTAGCTCTCCCTTCTAGAACTCCCTATAATACTCTCCTATACTTCACCTGCTTCCTCTTCCTGTCTCGACCTCCTCCCCTTTCCTACCTCCTACATTCTAGATGGCAGGAGTTTATTGTATTTGTCTGTGCTGAGTGACTAGTGGCTCTACTCCAGTTCCCACACATTTTTTGGACCTGGCACTGAGCAGTTACTCTAGGACATATCTACTGGAATAGAGGGAGATGGCTTGGCTCCCTGACACTAAGCGAAACTCCTGAACACATCCCCTCTGTGATCGAGGCAAAGCTAATCTTTCACCCCTCCTCCCAGGGTTGCCTGTTGCTTTTAAATTTCTTTTCCTTCAAGGCTGTCCTTGATATTCCTTTGAAGAAGATTTCCTCTTGATAAAGTCACTCACAATGTGGTGTGATGCCAGTTTTGCGATCTGCTCTGGGTTCTCCAGAGGCAGCCATGGTGGTTAAACCAATTTTCTTTGCTTTATTCCAAAGTTTTTGTGGCCTGCTAAGGAGGCCATTGCAATCAAAAAGCAATGTTCTGGATCTGAGATTATGAAACTTTGTTCCATAGAACTGTTTCCCAGTTTCATAAGTCATCCCTAGGGGTTCTTGAAAGAAAGTACAGACATGTTTATCTAACCCATTTGGTTAAGGGTGAGAACAAGGGATCATCTTTTCTATGCCAACTGGAATGCAGCCTCGAGAGCCTGGGACTAGAAGTCATGAACCCTCTGGGTGTATGCCCTTTGTAGAAAGACAACTTGCTGGTGTGTTTCTGATACAGCACATACTTACTATGGGAACACGGGAAAATGTGAATATCCAGACTAGCTTTGCCTCAAATTCAAGATCCATTGCTTAGAAGACGTGTGTACCTGAATGTATGATGGACATCTCAAATTTAACATAACCAAATGTGTTCCTTTTATTCCCTGTGCCCTCACCTACCCCACCCTCAGGCGCAAACCCTGCTCCTCCTTCAGTCTTCCTACCTTAGTTAACTGCAACCCCATTTTCCCACTTCCTGAGATCAAAAACCTTAGCGTTGTTCTTTCCTCTTTTCTTTTCACACCCGACACCCGGTGAGCAGTCGAACTCTGTGATTCACCACCGAATCCGCAGTGTCAGAGCAGTGCCTAGTGCATAATGGTTACTCACAAACATTAGGTAAATGGATGTTGAATGAGTGAGTGGAAGATAGCAGATCTAAATGAAGAAAAATTCATTCTCGTTTAAATATTTTTGTGTGTTGTGTCAAGGATTGAATCTAGAGCCTTGCACTGGGTTAAAGACTTTTAAACTTCTTGCAGAACTTTGTTGGTTTAGATCTAAAATGTCCCCCAAAAGCTTCATGTGTTCAGAGAAGGGGCCTGGTCAGAAGAGGCAGGTCACTAGAGGCATGACCTGGAAGGGGATTTTCTTGTCCCAGGTTGCCCTTTTCTCCCTGCTTCCTAGATGCCATGGATTGAGCAGCTTTTCCTTGCCATACCCTTCCACCATGACATTTCTTTCTTGGAACCAGTTGAACATGGACTGATTTCTCCAAAATAAACCTCTCCTTCTTCAAATTAAAGTGTCAGATGTTTTACCACAGTGATGGGAAAGTGACTCATGCAGAACCCCCTTACAAAGGAAGGAGAGGACACTGGAGGGAGTAAGGCTCTGGACTTCCAATCCCCTACTTTAACCAGAGCAGATTCACATCTTAAATTTTGGCCTTCTGCGGGTGTGGCAGCACATGTCTGTAATCACAGGAGGCTGAAGCAGGAGGATCACCATGAGTTTGAGGCCAGCCTGGACTATATAGTGAGGTCAAAGCCAACCCAAACTACATAGCGGCACCGTCAGAAAAAGCAAACAAAAAATTGGCCTTTCAATTCGGCTTTGTTTTGAAAGAAACATTCATTACTACTTAAATCAGTTTTTGAAATTGTTAGAAAGCTACAGCCCTAAATATAAAGAAAGTATACACCATAATCTCTCTAGGCTAAGAATAAGGACCCTAAATCAAGGGGCTAAATATACTAGGTACCTTCTAATTCTATGTCCCACCGAGCTTCTATAATGTGACCCAGAGAATGTCACAAGATGAAAACATGGTACATTTTCCTGAGCACAAATTTTACCCCAAAACTTGAGAGAAAATACTTTTCTTCTGAAACAAGGAGTGAAGTAGAATTTAAAATTCTCATAAATTTTAAAATAAAACATAATCTTTAATGGAAATTATTTACATGCAAGAAGCCACTTCAAACTACTCTTTGACTTGCCAGAGAGTCCACATATACTTTCTTCAATCATTAGATAAAGTAGAATGACTTGAGAGGCATTACATCCAGTGATCTTCTATACCATAGGTGGAATACAGGAACTTAGAAGTAAAGAAGTGTAGAGGGGCATAGAAATGTAGGGGCAAGAAAAGAGTGATCTGCCCAGGCCCACAGGAAACCTTGACCATGGAGGAGGCGGCCCTGGGACCTGGAGACCCAGAAACTCACCAGAGCCTTATTTGCCCCCAGCCAAATTTGCACATGGGATTTTTGTGCCCTGGCCACCACCACTAGCCAAACCCAATCCCACTCTACAGTTTGTTTTCCCTCAGCACAGGGCAACGGAGGCATCAGTTGACCTACTGACCAGATTGTGGACAAGGCCAATGCCTGGGGAGAAAAGGTAAACCCACAGGATCAGCAGCTTCAGGGAGAAACAACGGACTAGGCCAGCAATACTACCCCTCCAAAAAAAAGCCTATGCCTATTGTAAACTGCAAAGATAACATATTATTTTACTCCAAAAGTAACTCCTTCCACACAGCAGGCAAGAGTTGGAGAAGAAATCCCAGGCAGCGCCCACCATAAGTGAAAGGGTTCAATCAGGGACCATTTTGGGAAGGGGTTAATGATTGAAGACTGATCCACAGAACAACTACAGAACAATTTCATTTCAGGAATTCCACTGTCACCCTACCACAGTGATAGGGTGAGAGACAGTCACAAGAGACAGTCTCAGAGAGGATGCAGGCTAGACATCCATCCACTGAGAAGTTCGCTCAGGCTGGAAAGGCCACGGGACCCCACCTTCCATGGTGAGAAGACAGGCCTGGGATGTGTGGCCTTCAGGAGGGACTCATCTTAAAGTGCTGGCGTCAAGTGCAGCAGTCTGCTTGACCCCTGCCTCACCACCCATAACCGGCACAGAGATCGGTGGTCTGATTGCTTTCCCCGTGGACAGCAGGCACAGGATCTATGTCAGCTTGGACAGTAGCCACATCATGGATATATGGAAAGAGGGGCACCTCACAAAAACACAGGCCCTGAAACTAGGCAGAGAAAACTCTGACTTGCTGGATTCCAAGACTGCAAATCCTCAAAGAAACTACTCATTCAAAAATACAGAGGAATTTTTCTTTGGTTTTCTTTCTTTCTTCACTGGTTTTGTGTAGTTTTGGGTTTTTTCTTTTTGTCTTTTAATTTTTTTATTTTTCTTTTCATTTTTTCTTTGCTTTTTCTCTCTTCACTGTCCTTGTTTTCTTTTCTTATCATTTTTAATGCATTTATCTAATTCTAGTCATTTCCTTTTACTCCTTAATAGAATACTTTATAACACTTTTTTCTCCTCCTTGTCATCTTTCATTGCTGAATTTTTCAAATTTTGCATTTTTCATTCTCCCATTCCCCATCCCTTCTATATTTACTAGTACAGTATAACCGTCAAGCTTTATTAGTCTTTAGAAAGTTAACTCTATGCTAATAGCATTGAATTCTTTTCTATTGTTAGTGGAGATACAGTTGTTGCATATAGTAGATATTTAATGCAGATAAATAATTGGCTTGTGTGAGTGTTTATACTGTAATTATAGAACAATTCTCTATGGTTGTGTTTGTACACTATTGGTTTTCATGGAATGTCCAGATTTTATTTGATGTAATTATTGTTGCTCATGTCATCACTATTGCCAGGGTGGCACAGTTGTTCCTATTAATTGGTTTTCTCTGTATGCTAATATCTGAATCGTCTTTATGTCATTAACAACACTGTAGTCCACTCCCAGGCAACTGGGCACTGTGAGAAATACACTTCATCCTCCCCTCCCAAATTAACAGAGGTAGTTCGAACTTGGAACAGAGGCAAAACCCTTTGGTTAACCATGCCCAAAGTGCATCACTGAAAATCAGACACTAACTAAAGAGATCTCCATCCAAGGAACAATGTCTTTCCATTATAATAAACCTCAGTATGAAAAAGAAAAAGAAACATGGGAAGATAGGGGGAAAAAATGCCTGCAAAAACTCCTGACTGCCCCAAAGCTGATCCTTGCAGCATTGAGAGGCAGAAAGTCAAAAACCACACAGCTAAATTATGTTAAATCATAAAACAGGAAGAAAAAAGATCAATAAGGTACTGATTGAATTCAAACAAGGTATAAATGAAGGGACAAAAGATGTAATAAAACAATCAGCAAATTTACAGAAAAAGAACTAATAAAAAGCTAGATGAACAAAATAAAATGATACAAAACATAAATGATCAGTAGAGCCAAGAATTAGAGTCCATGAAAATGTACCAAAAAGAAATTCAGGAGATATAGATTCTACTGAATATATGGGCAGCAAAAGCAACTAAAGTGAAGACAGAGTGTCAAAAGTAGAATGTAGAGCTGAAGTCAGTCAACAGTTACTCAGGATACCTGAAAAACAACAAGAGAACATGGAAAATGGATACATAAGCTGCTAGATAACACAAAGAAGACTAATCTGAAATTAATTGGAATTAGTAAAAAAACAGAAGGCAGCAAAAATGGCATTAAAAAACTTTACAGAAATAATAGGAATAGGATTTTCCAAATATGAAGAAAGAGTTAACATACAGACAAATGAGACATATAGAACCCCAAATAGCCATGATTGAAAAATCCTTCATGACGCATCATGGTCAAAATCCTAGAAGTCTAACCAAAGGACAGAATCTTAAAAGCTGACAGAGAAAAGCAACAAATCACCTATAAAGGTAAACCCATTAGTATTACATCAGACTTCTCAACACAAATGTTAAAGTCCAGGAGAGCTTGGAATGAAGTGCTTCAAGCCCTAAAAGAAAACAATTTCAAATCAAGACTGATATGTCTTTCAAAATTACTGGAGAAACAAGGTATTTCAATGACAAACAGCACCTTAAAAATTTCATGACCATCAAATCAACACTCCAAAATATTCTCAAGTGTATAATAAAAAGAGCAATGCAGCCAGCAATACCAAAAAGTTTAATCTAATGAATACGCCATACAAAGTGCATAGTTAAGCAAAAGGGGAAAAAGGAATCACCAACAGAAAAATAAGACAATGACAAGAATAACTCAGTACTTTTCAATAATAACTCTCAGTGTGAATGGTTTCAATTCCCCCAATCAAAAGATACTGACTGGCAGATGGATCAAGAAATAAAGACTAGGAAAAAAAAGAAGCAACAAAGTATATCATGTACAGGTACAAATCCCCAATGATGAATGTTATCAATATGTACATTGAAAATGTACCATTAAAATAAAATTTAAAAAAAAAGAAATAAAGACTAATGGTATACTGTATTCAAGAAACACATTTAATCAAAAAATAATTTATAGACTGAAAACCAAAGGATGGAAAATAATGTTCCAATGAACAAGAACCTGAAAACCAGCAGGAGTAACTATCCTATCTTCAGACAAAGTGAACTTCAAGTCAAAACTGATCAGAAGAGGCAAAAAAGATCACTATATGTTGATCAAGGGTACAATTCAACAGGAAGATGTAACAATTATAAAAAATATATGCACCAAACACCACTACATCCAACTTCATAAAACAAACACTACTGGACATAAAAGAACAAATAAACATCAACATATTTATATTGGGTGATCTCAATACCCCACTGTCAAGCAAGTAGACAAAATAGCAACAAAGAAATATAAGGGTTGTTATGACTTATAGCTAGATGTCCCCACAAATCCTCATGGGTTCATAGATGGGGCTTTTCAGAGCTTGGTGAATCTAGGGTGTGGGGAGCTGGCATTAAGGGTGTGTGGTGCTAAATTAGTCCACTGATTGAAATTAGCATAATTCTGGGCATGGCTGAATGGCTTTAGTGAAGACAGAAGCCCCAACCTGAGTATGGGTGGCAACACCTGAAAGGCTTTTAGCCTGTATGGGATAAAAGGGAAAGGCAGGCTCCTTGCTGTTTGCTGCCTTCCGCCTACCCTGCCATGTTATAGACTGTTTTCCCTCTGTAATGCCTCTCCACAATGTTACCCTGCCTTGGAGCCAGCCTACAATTGACTGAAACCTTGACAAACTGAGTTGAAATAAAACTTTCTTCCTTTGACTTTGAGTGTCTGGTATTTTATGTCTGCAATGAGAAAAGAAACTAAGACAAGAATTAAACCAAACCTTTGAACAGATGGACTTAAACGATATCTACAGAGTGTTCCACCAAACAACAGAATGCATATTCTTCTCACCAATACTTCAGACTTTGTCAAAAATAGAACACGTGTTAGCCTATGAAGCAGGCTTACCTAAATGCAAAAGAATCAAAATTATCCCATGCATATTATCAGATCATACCTCAATGAAACCAGAAATCAATATCAAAAGAAACCACAGAAATTATGCAAAAACATAAAAAAATTATACAACAATATCTTGAAAAATAAATGTGTCACAAAACAAAATCAAGTAAGAAATTAATGCCAAGAATCAAACAATAATACCAGTACCACATACCAGAACCTATAAGACACAATGACAACAGTCCTAGGATAGAAGTTTATACAAAAAAAAAGGAAGAAAGAAGGAGAAGGAGAAGGAGAAGG
>PVJO010031499.1:0-13858 GCA_004026905.1 Hystrix cristata
GGACAGATGGCATGTGGAGTCCAGATACACGGGGCAGTGTGGTAACTCATGCTCCAGGTGTAAAGGAACAGGATGGCCCCAAATTCATTATCCAACTCCAACTGGGGAAAATGTACAATTTAAAACATAGATTGATTATTTCATGAATTCCCACTTAATCTTTTCGGATCGCAGTTGAATGAGGCTAAGAGTTTGAAACTACAGAAAGTGAAAGTGGACTCTTCTTCTGGCCAAAATCATTCCTAAATTATTGTGACTATATGGGTGAGATGCTGTTGAAATAGCAACCACTGATACAATTAACTCCAAATAATAAAAAGATTTTATAGTGTGATGAGTGTTGGTTTCAAACCTAGTCTTCATCCTGTGCCAGCCAGGTAAGTTTAAGGAACATATTTAAGCCTTTGTAAGTTGCACTTTTGTCAAATGCTAAGTAAATAAATAATACATACTTTCCTTATTATTTTATTGTTTTTGGTAATTAAAAAATATGTATCAAGGGATTTAGCTCAAGTGATAGAGCGCTTGACTAGCAACCAACTTCAAGGCCCTGAGTTTGATTCCCAGCACCCTAAAAAAAAAAAATATATATATATATATCTAGATATATATATCTCGAGCATGCAGCACATATAATCATTCATTGGTATTTTTGTTAGGATTCAACAAATTAACACATGAATAACATCAAGTATATATGGTCTCTATTCTATAGATAGTGGCTATTACCAGCATATTAAGTTTAGAATTGTTTTTCTGAAATAACAAAAGTAACTACCAAATTATATTCCCAGTTTTGAGCATTTGAAAGCTTGTCTTGTGTAAATACTCAGTTTGTACTCAATACATTTCCTATTTCAGTTTTACTTTAAAACAACTACGTGAGGCACAAGATCCCCAGTGGGATTTTTTGGAAAGGCAGGAGTGAAGAGAGCTGAGCCCTGGAGTGACAGGAGGGCGGCACTCAGCCCTGACTCTCAGCCTCCGTGGAGGAGGTTCTGGGGCACAGCGCAGCCATGATAGCTCACAGTCGTCTTGAGCTGGGATCCACGAAAGCCTTGGCTAGTGGGGCATGTTTGCTGCTTCCGTGAAACAGGATCAGGAACTGAGACCTTTCTGGAGTGACTTCTGTCTCAATTTTGACAAACACATGTTCCTTTGTACATGACGGTTTCTTTAGCAGGCACTTTTTGCTCGTGACATGCGTGCCATCTTCTGCATCTACGGCTTTAGGGCACTTAGTAGGTGCTCAGTAATTATTTACTGTGTTTGAAGCGTCTTATCAATTTGTTTCTGCTTACCATCACGTTGCTCCTTTAAAAGCGAACAATCAGGGGTTTTATTTGTTAGTCACAAATATTACACAGTCATAAAGCCCCAAACTTTTTTTCTTTTTTTTGTATTGAAGAGTATAACATTTGGGCTGGGTAAGCTTAGTGATAGGCCACTTGCACAAGACATTGGGTTCAATCTCCAACTCTACAAACAACAAACAAAACACTCACTAAGTCAACTTTTTATGAGGGTCATCTCTCAGGAAAAGAAATGTAAACAGTGCTATAGATCCAATGCTGACAAAGAAGGAAAAGAGATGCTCATTCATCTCGGCCAAAACACCTTCGGTTGATAGGGAAAGTGCCTGTGAAACAAAGGGCCTTTCTCCTTCCAAGAATTCGTGGTCTGAAGTCTCACGTGGTGAGCAACCCTCAGGGAGCATATTAGACTCACCACCATTGGAGTCTGGGCAGATGAGGGTAGGATGCACAGGAAGCTTTATCAAGACTCTATTTCTGCTTGGAGTCACAGGTCTTCAGGGAGCTACTATTACTGGGCAGATTGCTATTATAGTTGGGCCTCACTCTATCTCTAGAATAGAGGTTGACAATTGGCAACTTGCACTCTCAACCTGGCCTATGATATGTTTTCTTTGGCTCATGTACTGTTTTTTATGATGTTACCAACATTTGAGACTGGGAAATTTCACATAAAAACCCACATTTCTGGCTTCTGCTGAGAAAAAATACAAGGTCTGGCAGCAGCAGGCTCAATCCTTGTATGATGACAATTGGCCAAGTCCATATAACCACTTTCCAGCAAGAAAAGTATGTGCTCTTCTGTTTACCACAGACCCCACCATTCCCGAGTACACTCTGCTCCGGAACCCGAGTGTCAGTTGTCATTTATGACCACACTTGTCTTGTGTTTTGCAGTGTAAGGAAATATTTCTCTGTAGAAGACTATAGCTTTATCAAAAACTAAAAGGACTTCAGATTGAAAAAAATGCAAAAAAAAATCCTAATTCTGCTGAAGAGTAATATATATTCAATCATATTTAATTCACGATACCCGTTCAGCCCTAAATCCTTACCTATCTTTGGTCTCTCCTAATAATATATTATTTGATGAAACGTGTTTCTTTCTAACCACATAGTATTGATCTTGGGATAGGACTTGACTCTTATCAGGGGCTCAACCACTTGGATGGATAGGTGGAAGGATGGATGGATGGATGGATGGATGGATGGATGGATGGATGGAAGGATGGATGAGTGAAAGTAACAAAGTTTAATTAGAAAAAAGACATAAGACCAACCCCTCTTTCACATTATAAAAATCATGTAGAATCTTAGTGAAGCTGTCTGGCTTCTGGGTTATGAAGGAAATGTATATTTCTTAAATCCTTGCTGGAAATTCTACACTAACTAACGCCGTGTGGAACATGATGGATCTTTATTCCCGAAAGACATCTAGTGTGATCTTTCATTATATCATGATAGAGACTTTGAAGTACATGTCTCAGGACTTCATACTTGACCTTATCTTGCTCCTTTTTTTTGGAATCAGAAGCAAAAGACAACATTGAAGATACGCTTACCAAATTTATAAACACATTTGAGGGCTGAAGGCCAGCAAGCTGGGTTTAGTAATCACGTCTTGAGTGTTACTGACATTAGAGAGTTAATTTACAGTTTCAGTCCACACATCATGGACTGAGATAAAGACAATTTTACATAAAAGAGACACATTATGTTATGAATGAACACCTTTTCAAAAACGTGGAGAAAGATCAATGGGAGTTAATAGTGTTCTATAACTATGCCAAAAAAACCTAAATTATCCTAAGGTGTTAACTGAGATGTTGAATACTCATCATTCTACCCCATACACTTGTCAGATCTTCTCTAATTTTATTTTTATTTCTTAGTATCACAAATGCATGTATGCTTGCACTATATGTGGATATATTCCTTGTATTGGGTGTGTATGCATATGTGTGTTATGTGTGTTGTTTCTGTGTGATAATGGTGACGTGTATATCTGTGTGTGTGTATATACTGAGCACAGTGGGGCATGTATATGTATTATATGTGATGGTGTGTGTGTGTATGTACATGTGTGTGAGAGAGTTGAAGCAAGAGTGGCAGAGACAGGAATAGAGTCAAGACTACGTCATACGAAGAATGATTAATACGCTAGAATTTACTATATTGTAAAAATGATATTAAAATCATATATGTATATTCAATTTAAAGAGATGATTCAGTTTAAGGTAATAATATCTACTTCCTCTGTAGTTCTAACAGTTGAACTAGTATACTAAAGGACAACAGTTCAACACAAGAAAGATTTTTCAGCTTGTGTGTCTGACTTATTTCACTTAACATTATGGTCTCAAGTTGGATCCACTTACGAATAGCTCAAGTTTATCTTTCTTTATGGCAGGATTATAGTACTTTATGGCAGTATTATAGTATAGTAACTTTTTATATGGAGTATTACAGTAATCCTACATTGTGTATAAGTACATTTTTTTAATCCATTTGTTTGTTGAAAGACATGATTTTCCTTATATGAGAAACTCAAAATATACAGATAAAATATAGAGCAAAAAAGAAGATGGATAAATATGAAGTAAGGTGAAGTTCCGGGAATCCCTCAAATCACCCCTTCCATTGTTTCAAAAATATTTTAATATATATGCTAACATGATTTGTTTGCACAGTTTGTCTTAGTTCATTGAAAATAAAGTTTTGTGCTATTATCAGTTTCTTTGTAAGAGAGAAACTTTTTCATCTGTGTCTTGTATTCTGAATAACTGCTTTGAAGATGATACATAGTGTATTAACATTTGTAATTTTCTTATTATTTTGTTGTGAAATTTTGCTTTATTTTTTTCATAAAATAAAAGAGAAAGATGTTTTTCTCCCCAATCTGCTCCTACCTAATAAATGACAAAAGGGACCAATATGTCTTTATTACCCTTTATTGCCATCCCACGTTCAACAGAAGCTGAGAGAAGTAACAAATTAGATGATATTCAAGAGCCTCCCATCACTGGAAAGTCATTTCATAAAAAGAAAAAAAAAAGGGAAAAAAAACCATTTACGGTCCCGAGCCTTTTAAATTGAGGCCCTCATGGGTTGCTAGCACTTTACTGCAGATTTACCGTAATTGTATAGACTGCTGTCATTTTTCTGGCTGCTTAGCATGCAAATAAATCTCCTATTTCTGAGATATTCTTTCTCCTCTCCTCCCGACATACTTGGCCAATCTGATGCTCCTGCCTCAGTGGTTTAATTGAGAAAATGGAGCAGAGAGGCCACCCGCAATTCAGTTATTCACAGCACAACCCCTCAGCTCTGATCGTGTTGACACTCTCGTGGTGCCAGTAAGACTCAGAAGGAAATGTCCTACATACACTCAGCGCTCACCATTTCTCTAGCTTCAGAAAAATGATGTCTCTCTCATGACTAACTCCCGCAAACTGGAGACCATTTCTGTTGCTTACAAGGAATAAGGTAGTGTGCATAAGTTATCCTCCTTCTCAGGAGAAGAGAAGTTAATGCAAATATATTGATTAACTAGAAATAAAACTGCCAGAGATTTGCTTGGTTGTTTTGGGCTAACACATTTTCATGCAACAGAAGTCTATACAGCAGCTTACACTATATTCAGAAAATCTGGGTGACATGGAATCTATGAGATAATTATACATAAAGATGCACATGGTTACGACTGATGCCAGGTCAAATATCGGAAGCCTGATGTATGTTTCTTCTCATTCACAGCACTTTTATGCTATTCATAGAAACAATGAAAAAGGAAATGATATTTTGAGTTTCTCTTAACTTCTCAAATCCTTTTGAGTTGAGACCCTTGAATTATTGACTATACTCTCTCTGATTCCTTCTCACCAATATTTCACGGTAATGTTTTTTGATTGATACATTTTAATGTAAAACTTTATCCTTCACTGCTTTTGAAGTGATAGGGAAGCACCTGCAAGAAAGTTGTCTAAAATTTGTTAGCTGTTATTTTTCCATAATTTACTTTTCAATACTGCAACTTCTTTCTAAATTTTGGGACTACCTCCTGGATATGTTTGGTAGAATCTTTGGTTGATTTGGTCCCTTTATAAAGATCTCAAAAATTACTCCTAAGTAATTATCATAAATCATGGAAATGCATTGAGTATTTAGAACAATGAAATTAAATGTGAACTCTAGACGGCAAGAAATAAAAGCCAATCTTTACAAATGACATATTGTAAATTTCCATTAATAAAGTATCCGCAAATAACAGAACTACTAGGGTAAAGAACAGACTGATGGTCATAAGAATTAGGAGCTGCGAAGGAAAGGTGTGGTTGTGGCTAACAAGAACTAGCAAGTCCTGTGGTGATGGTGGAGCTGTGGTACTCATGTGGGAGATGTTAGAGATCTGTGCGTGCACACGCATGTTTCTCTCCTGAACCATATTTTTGTTTGTTTGTTTGTTTGTTTATCTTTCTGTTATAAGCTGGCACTAGGCTCCAACACAGGGGGATAAGGAGGAAATAACTATAAGCCTTCTTATAAGTGAGTAAACTGAGTGATAGCTCTCCACTGACCAGCCGCTCACAGGATTTGAAAGAAATGACATGGTGTTGCCAGACGTGATGCACAGAGTGACTTGTGCACAGAAAACCTGGCAGTGCACTTTGTTCTTTGTGCAGTGTCTCACAGTTAATCAGTCTTAGTTGCTGACATTTAAACGGTTGTTGTTAGGAGGACTGGTGATTTCATTCAAGAGACCCTGCTAAACTGAAATCTGTGCCTATCAGAACTATGCAAAGCACTACTTTTAGAGAGAGTTAAATCTGCATAATTCCTGAATTATAACATAATCTTTAATTTTATAATGGAATTCTCAATTTAAAAAAAAAAATTCAAAGAACATTGGTAAAGATTGCATTTGAATAAAACCATTGAGCTTTCCTTTCTAGTTAAACATTCCAAATTCATCTCATACTCCAATTATACTCCCCAAAAAGTTTCTCTACTTTCTTCAACCCGCTTTTGGTTCTATGTAACTTCCCGAACTGCTCCACTGAAAAGATACCAGCCTCTCTATGGATCTGCCCTTTAATTACCAGAAACTTTTGTGTGCGACTCTTCAGTCTCCACTCAGCAGCACCACTGTGACTCCAATAGGGAGTTAGATATTTATTCAGCAAAGATATAAATCAGAGATGTACTAGACTCTGTTTTTAAGAAGACAAAATGTATGATAAAAGGAGGGTGAGTGTGTGTGTTTTGTGGGCACACACATGTTTTCACAGCAAAATCACAAGGTTATGAAAAATATTTTGAAATAATTAGGGAACTGGCTAAAAGACAAGTAAACTAAAAGTACAGTTCAGTTTTGGATGAAAAATATAAACAGTAGGATTCTCTAGGGATAGGTGCTGGGCCAATTTTATTACCATCTTAATTAAATGTTCTTTGGTGTTATTCCAAAACAGAACACTTGGTGAGACGAGCCATTTCTTTGGCCCCGTATGCAATTTGTCATGAAATTTCCATATGGGTTGGGTTATAAACAGGAACTGATAGTATTAATCATTTTCTCAGCTACAACCAGAGAGAGTCAGACATTTACAGAAATTCTGTTATTAAAGATGTATCTGTGTGAAATGGATTTTTAATTATGCAATCACACTGATTTTTCTGCTTTTTAAGTTAATATACTGAATTACAGAAGTTGGCATGGATTCAGTCATCTTATTGATTATATTTTTTAATCATTCTTCATTGTGCATCAAATACAGCATCATGTTCCAAAGATATTGCTCAAATCTGAGTGAGTGATATCACGTACTTGATAGTCTACAATACTTCCATCATTACAAGCCCAAGAATTACACCACTTTCCAGTCTTTTGAAGAACTTCTTAAAATTCACTATCTCATTCACTTTTAAGAGAACGAGAGATTGGCACAAAATTAGTTAAAAAGAGGAAAATTATTTGCTTGGAAGATTCAGTTATCAAGCGGACAATATTACAATGGGGAAAGAAGATTTTTGCCCCAATATCTTTTCCTATACTAAATAGAAAATAAATATATGAAGTCATTTTCTCCATTAAATATTATAGTTGATAAGATATAGCAACATATTTTAATTCACGTTGTGAGGTGGATTTTGCATAAACATGTCCCAGGAATGTCTTGTACAAGAGTTTACCACAGAAACAGTACTGTAGGACAAAAAGCTTTTAAAATAATATTTATTCTTACACAATTGCAAATCATTAATCAGCTGAGGACTATTATGTATAAACAATATATTAAATGTAATGATATATTAGTGATTACTAATGTATGCTGTAGCACTAATAACTACAAATAGAACCATAAAACCATGTTTTACAATAGACTGAATACATTTCCTCCAAATTCAGAATATTTAAACATATACTGGATTTAACTGAAGATTTTGTTTTTTCTTTCTTTCATTTTATCCATTCTCCACTCTTCCATAATACCATGAATTAAACAAGACTTTGCAATTGTGACTAAAATCACAGCTTTTTTTAAGGGGTTACAGAATAATCAAAAGTCTGTGCAAGCACCTCTAAAGTTTTCTTACTCTCAGTACAATAGTTCTTGTTTTGTTTTGTAAAGTAAATGAAAAAGAAGAGAATGGACACTCAGGAACCTGTTTGTGCTGGAACCCTTTTTCTTTCCATGTGTCATTATTGACTCACAAAGTGAACAGTCATTATAATCTACATTTTAAACAGAATAAATCTGACCTGCAAAATATTAGCTGTCTTTCCCCACAAAAGATACCCTAGAAGATACTGTGCCCTCATCTGGGGTTCGGAACTCTGTGGATTTTAGGATCATGTGTTTTTGGTATGTTACCTTCAATGAAACAATGCAAGGTTTCAGAGGTAGACCTAATCTAGTTTTAATCATGTTCTTCCCAAGGAGGTGAGCAATACCTCTTTGTTGTTTCATACACTGTAATTTCCTTCCATATAAAAAAATGATAGAAACTAGTCCAGAAAATAAGGGCCGAGTTAGATTTAAATGCTACATCATAACATCAGACATTTGAGGTTAAAAATTAATAATTGACTATCTTAGATTATGACAATAATTCTAATTATAGGATGGCAAAAATGGACGCATAGCACAGACATCAGTGATGGAGGTAAAGCGGATCACAGACTCTAAGAGACAAAGGGAGCTTGTGATCATTCTTTACAACTTATATTACGGGTATGGGTCAGAATAAGCAGATTCTAGATATTTTATCTTCTCTCCAATTTTCTCACATAGTTTTTTTCTGAGACTGCTTTGTGCAAGGAAGGATGATATGAACATCTGGAAGTAGAAAGAATATCACACCATGCTGTGTGGGCACATCTTCCGGGACCAAATAATTCAGATCAGCTCCAGAGGGAACGTTGTTTGAAACAGTATTATTTGGAAAGACGGTTTGTAATAACAGACTCCATGAACATACAACTATTAAATTTAAAAACAAGCCATTCCATATATATGACATTTAAATAATATTTTATACTTAACCCAAGATGACTAAGTTTCAAAGTTTCAATTCAACCCATATTGTTTGAGTTCCTTGTTCAATCGTCAAACAAAACAAAGTGAACAACAAAAAACAAAAACAGAATATTCCCCACAACAAACAGTGACTTAATTTAATGGAAGCTTGGTGTGAACATGTGTGTGTGTGTGTGTGTGTCCCCAAATTATAGTTTCATTATGTCTGTCTTTTTCCTTTTGGGAAAAATAAAGATTCAGTTTTGTTTTACTTGACAGATACCTTGTCATTTATTTTTTTTTCATTCACTCATGAAACAAATATTTTGAGAAACTATTTAGGGCAAAAGTCAACCTTCTTTACAGTGACTGATAAAGTCAGGACCTTAGAGTTATAGAACTAACAGGAAAGAATAACAGAAACACACATACTGCAATGTATATGTTTTATAAGATTTCTAGTAAATGAATTTCTGATTATGTTGAACCAATTGCATGCTTCGATTGAGGTACTATTCTTTTCTAAATTAGAAACTTGTATAAACATTTACATGGAATAAATAAATGCATATGACAATTTTATTTGTAAAAATTCTTTTCATTAAAATGAATGCTGTTAGGATATTCCACCATTGAAAATAATTATTCTAAACCATTACCTTTAAAACTTTTTTCTTATCAAAATCTGAAAGATTTTAAAGTAAAATGAAGCAAAATTTTCAAAAGACACATACATAGAACACAACCAAGTTGTAGTTTCCTTAGGACTTTAAACAATTTAGATGTCCAAAAGTAAAAGGAGTGTAGACATATATTTTATGAATAAAACATAAGGAAAATCTGATTCTTATGTGCTTAAGGAGAAAGGGAAACTGCAACTTCTGTGGTCGCTTTCATTTATAGATTTGCCATGAAACAGCAAATACTGTAGAGGATGGTTGAGATGTGTCTTTCAGTGTTAATTCTGACTCTGTCACTTGACGCCATAGCGTGTCATTAGTTGAATTGAGTCCCCCTAAAGGGACATGTCAGAGTTCTGAAGCTGGCCCCTCAGCATACACCCTTATTTGGAGGTAGGGCTTTTACAGAGCTAACCAAGTTAAACATGACGTTATTATGGTAGATCCTAACCTGATACTTCCGTTACTCAACCCACCCAGTTTGTAGCAAGCCTTGCAAATTAACACAAGCTGCCTCCACTTTCCTCAGCAAGCTCCTTCCCAGGGCTTCTTTGTGACAGACACCTCTTCCCATGACGTTTGGTGCTGCACGAAGGGCACCCACACAGAGAACAGCAAACGGAGAGTAACCCATGAAGACTGTAGAAACAGGGAAAAATATGCGAGCAGGCGGAAGGGCCCAAATATTGTCAGTTACACTGCTGCTATCTAGGTGTGACGAGCTATGCCTGGATCATTCAGCGGTAAATTATTTTTTCTCCTTTGGTTGAATTACATTGAGCTAGCACTGTGGTCTTTTAATTAGACAGAGTTTGATGATTCTAATTAATATTGGATGATGGACTGTTTTTTCCCTGTTTTTAAGGATACATACATACATGTCCACACCTATGCACGCTAGCAATGATGCTTGCGAGTGAATTTTGCTTAGTTCGCATATCTGCTCTGCATAGTGTCATTTCAGAAGATAGTATCAGAGCTGAGTGCGAGTATCATTTGACTCTTCTTGTTTTATCTACTTTTCTCAGTGACTTAAGCAATGTTAGAGGAACTCATCTAGTATTAAAGCTAATTAATACTCTTGCTGTATTATTGTACTTTTTAGTGAAGGGTGGTTGGTCATGTGTGTGCTGCCCCACTGTCAGGTCGAATGTTGGGGTCGGGGCAAGTTCTGTGCTGGGAAGGAGAGGGGTTTGAGACCAGCGCCAAAGTCGAGCTGGAATGGGGGTCATCGCGTAAGAGAGGGGCTGTGAACCCATCTATACACCACCGTGCTTGGTGAGGATTCAGCCAAATCCTCACCAGTGCAGGATTCCAGATTTGGCCACCAAAAATGGTACGTACATAGTGCGATGTGGAAATATCTTGCTGAGTACCAAAGGAACAAACTTCCTGGACTCTGTGTAGAATTTACTATTAAACGAGAAGACAAATACTCCCTCATTTCTGTCAGAGAGAATTGGATATTGAGAGAAGTTTCTTTTAGAGTTTTCTGCCCACTACCGGAGGACAGATGGGGGTAGATATTTTCTGCCTCAGGGATGCTGAATCCCAAATCATGTACTTTTGAATATGATTACTTTTGAGAGAGAGAAACAGAGTAGAAGTAGGTTCACCTTCTCCTTATTTTAAGCCTAGCGAGAGTATCTTCAAAAGGATGGCACAGTGAGCTGGAGAGATTTCCTGTAATTGGTAGACAAGATCAATTGATGTCAGGCTCTGCCTAGAACATCTGGAGGGCAAGAGACAGGCCGGACAGCTGTTGATGAATGAACTAAAGGACGAGTGGCTGACCAAAGGAAAGGCTGACAAGCCTAGCTTGTCAGTGCTGAAGGTTGTCTTTTTGCATGTGTGTGCATCCATGCACTCAAAAGATCCGTGCAAAGGGGAAAGAGATTTGAGTAAAGTCAGAAACACCCTCAGATGTTCGGGGGCTGAGAAAGAAGCAAGGAATGAACCAGAAAAGGAGCAACCACTTTTTCCAAACTGAGTAATAGAAGACCAAATAAATAAATAAATAAATAAAGATTTGCGGCAGCAAAGGGGTCATCTTCAGAGTGTTTTTAGGCCTAAGAGGACTACAGAGATAAACGTACTCTAACTCCCAGCACATCAACTTTGTGTCCAAGAATAAAGAAACAATTAGGACTGCAAAGTAAGAAAGAGAAAAATCAGCATGCACTTGAACTTGACTGCTGTTTCCCCCTTTGTAGTGCTTTTAAACAAGCACAGTGGATAGGCCTTATTTTTATACTACTTTAACTATCACATCGAACCGGGAATTTTAATGAGAAACTTTTGTAGAAGTAATCATGCCAGAAAAACATTTAATATTAGGTAAAGCTACATAAATATAAAGAAACAATGGGACAAGATAAAAATAGACAAAATTATTGCATCTACTTGGGGGAAGTGTCTCTATCATTGATAATATATTAGTGAGAGTTTTATATGTGGGCTGTGTCCAAAAATTAGCAAGAAAAGAGGTTTATTATTTGGCTTTCCATCCCTGGGACATAATACAGTTTTTAGCAGGAAAAGTTTGTCTCACATTTTCAAAGGATTTAGTCCATGGTAAGCTGGGTCCAAGGCAGAGTAATGATGCTTAGGTCATGGACACCAGGAAACAGAGCAGGGATTAATGCCAGAAAGCAGGGTCTGTTCCAAGAACCAAATATATCACCCCAGGTCACTAGAAGAGTGCTCCACTAATCCCCTGAGTCACTCCCATACCAATCAAATTGACATGATTAAATTCAATCCCTACAAAGGGAAATGTCTTAAAAAATGTCTGTTGAATGATTATGGTTTCTTAATTCATGAATGGAATTATGCTAGTTTTAGTCTTAAAAAATAACGTATGCCTATAAATGTTATGACCAGAGGTACTAAGTCTGGTTCTTAGAACAAATATATATTTTTCTTGTATATTTCAAATCTATAGATATAATATATAGTATATTATGCATAAATTTTAATACTTATTTTTTCTCATTTTTCTCAATTTTAGGAAGTTGCATTAATCTTTATAAAACAAAATTATTATATATTATGTCATCTAACACATCAACATATTAATACAAAGACTGTTATAAAAACAAATTTAATTTTGCAGATTCAAGCTTCTTTTAATGCACATTCAAAAATTTTTAGAAAATAAATTGTAACAAAGAAATAATGGAACTTTTCTCATTTCCATGGCATTTGGGCATTTTTTAAAATTTTGTACTCAGTTTCTTCATCAAAGATAGATAATGATAATGAGTACTTCATCAAGTTGCCTTGAAGATTAAGCATTCAAACATGTAAAACATTTGGCATAATGATAATCACACAAATGAGAGTGATGGAGAAAGTCGGCTAGTCTTGTCAATATACACCTTATTCTATATTTGTATGTTAAACTAAAAAGTAAATGTTATAATAATGAATTGTGCTTAAGTGTTACTATATTTCTATTAATAAGATTTTCACAAAGTGTAGTTCAAACTAGCAATTCAGAGATTAAAATTTTTATTACTCTGTACTTACTTAGATTTAGTGAATATGTCTTGAACCACTTGTAAACTAAAACAGGAATTGCAGAGACTCTGCCTGACTGTATGACAGCAGTTCACGTGAAACTGCTGTTGTATAGATTAACTAGCACTAATAACAACATTGTTTGCCCAGTTTAAGTGAGGACTGTGTTGTAACCAGAAGATTAAGTTACTTAATATTATGCAACTGTAATTCTTTAAAATATGAAATAAATATCTGAAATATCTTTTATATATTAAATTTTAAAAATCCCTCCAAATACATTTCTCTTGGTGAAAAATGCTCCTTTTTAAATTGTTCATAAAGCCACAAAGTAAATTAAAAACTTAATACATGTCCTGGTTTTTTAACACCTAAAATAGTTTGAGACACTTTCCTTTTAAACTTTAAATAGCACGCTTTGGTTTCTTCCTTTTAAATATGTAATTTTGATCATTTGTTTATAAATAACACTAAACGTTGAAACATAACCCTTTAACGTGGCTATAATATCGATAGTTTTGATAGTATGATTGAGCTGTCAGATATTTGAACTGTAGTTCGGTTTTTTTCCTTATGACCTAATTTTAAGAATGTGCGTA
This sequence comes from Hystrix cristata, assembly GCA_004026905.1. Classification (NCBI taxonomy): domain Eukaryota; kingdom Metazoa; phylum Chordata; class Mammalia; order Rodentia; family Hystricidae; genus Hystrix; species Hystrix cristata. The sequence goes on from PVJO010031499.1 coordinate 13,635, forward strand.
AATACTCCAGACCTATGAAACACTCATGTTTTAAGTTTAGGTATCTTTCTGCTCCAAGTGGAGAAAGAATTTAGGAATACTTGTTTTAATAATCATCTTCAAGGAGCAGAGTGACAGAGAAATCAAGTCTTGTTACCTTCGCATATATTCTACACCCTTCCCTGAAGATCATCTATCAACTCACAGAAGAGAGCTACCACGACTCATTTTTCCAGCATCAAAGA
>PVJO010031500.1:0-14309 GCA_004026905.1 Hystrix cristata
GCGCACACTGGGAAGGTGAGACCTTTATCAGAACACTGGCATTTGAACCAACTCTCAATAACCATATAATGAATTTTATAGCTGGGGATTGAACTCAGGGCCTCACACTTGCTAGGCAAGCACTCTAAACACTGAGCTAAATCCCCAGCCCCAGGAATGAGCTTTTAACCAATTCAGATTCCTAGGTTTCTTCCTGCCTGCTCCACCCACCTCCAGGCCTGAGATTATGATGAAGTAGTTTGGAGCGAGGCCCAGAAATCTATAACTTTATAAGAATAGTTGATTCTGATAAACTGCCAGGTCTGGGAACCACTGAGTAATTTAAAGGTGAAAAATGTAAGCTCATAGGAAGCTGAATTATTCAAGTGTGAAATTTTTATAATTTGCTCATTTTAATGTTGGATAACATTTTATGAGAAATTAGTCAAAAAGCTAGTCAAAATCTATAAATTATTCAAGGCCCACTCTTACACCACCTCCTCTATGAAAATTACACTGATCTTCCAAGATATAAGTAGTATCTACTTCTTTGGTGCTTCTGTAATACTTTGCACCTCTTCAGTAGCATTCAACACATCAACGTTATGTTACAGACACTTAAATGTCTTTTTTCTCCCTATAAATTCATACATTCCTTGAGCAGGATTTTTTCCTAAGCCACATTTTTCTCAAAGCATCCAGCAAGTAATAATTTGAACAGAGCAGACAGAAAATATATGCAAACTACACTGCCTTTTGGTGGGAAGGATATCCAGAGGGGAAAACAAGAAAAATGTACAAAGTGAAACAACCACTGCCCCGCCCAATTCTTGGCTCACCTTCTTTCTTCTGTTGTGTTGCCATCATTCAGCTCAGAAATGACACTTTCGTTGCCTTTGGTAGAAAATTTAAAAAAGAAATGAACTGCTATGGCTTGGATTCAACATGGTTTTAAACTGATCTCCCTATATTCTTGGGTTCAGGATCTGTCTGGAAACCCTAACTACATTTCTGCCTTCTTGACTACACTTCTATGCCTTGGGGAGCGCCAATTACATGCCAAGGAATAATGAGAGTTACTGCTTTAAAGATGAGCAACAATCCTTAGTGTTTTAGGTGCCTACGACCATGTCTGATGTAGGGAGGCACTCATACTTAGCTGGACACTGTTGTGGTAGCAGTAATGGAAGCAAGTAGGTAGTAGCACAGCAGTGGTAGTAGGGTGTGGACAGTTCTGGGAGTTACAGGGAGAGCATTTTTCTAACTTCACAAAGTTCCCCTGAACACTCAGAACACAAGTAACTTGGCAATTCTTTGATCTAATTCAGAGGTCCCCACACATAGAAAAGACCCTTTTTAAAATCATCATAATATTTCTTTTTCCCTTCACCTAAATCCTCAGGTCAATCCATTTCCCCAAATACTGGATTCTACCATCAGAAATACTTGGTAACTAGCAGAAGTCCCCAAAGAACTTAGAACCTTCTTACTCTTCTACCAGAACCTGGTAATGAGAACTTAACACCTTCTTTGATATTCATAATTCATCTTCAGCGATCCACTCACATGCTCTAAACTACACTACAATCAATATGCTTCATTCTTTCTTACAATAGTTATTAATGATAACAGTTAACATATATTGAACAGACTACATTCTTCACATTTTATATGTCATCTCATTTAACTCTCACAACAAATCTATGAGATAGATACATTTTGCACTTGCAGAAACTGCAGCTTACAGAGACTTAAAGATATTGAGTAACTGACGAATGGGAAAATCAGGATTATAACTTGATTTCAAAGTTTGTGCTATTAACTGTGCTATGCTATATCCAAATAGTCTTAATTCAGTGTTTCATTAATACTACAGCACAAAGAGAAAACACACATTAAGAGCATGTGTTAAAGCACACAGGCTTACAGCACACAGTATGTATAATTTTTCTTTATGGCAGCACTGGGAATAAAACCCAGGGCTTCATAAATGCTATGCAAATGCTCCACCACTAACCTATATCCCCTGCCCCTTATTTTGGTAATAATTATGACAAGCCGTATAGTCGGGGGGGGGAGTCTTTATGGGCCATAAAGCTTCATCTCCTCTTTTTACAGATATTTTTACAGAAAAATAAACAAAAGTGGCTTGCCTAAAGCCTTAGTGTTAATAAACAGTAGAACCGAGATAAGCCCAGAACTTTTGCTTCTAAATCCTCCTAATTACACATCTATTCCTTATAGGCTGCAGCTGTTTGAAGCCTCGGGAAGGGAAATTCAATCTTCTGACTCTACCGACTACTACAAAGGGATACAACAACCATATTAAAATAGGTTCTTTGGTTCACATACCCTTCCTTTAAAGGATCTGAAGATTTTAGGCCCTCAAATGCAAGCTTGTTCAAGGAATAGGTTTTCTCCGAGTAGATCACAAGATGAACTCAAAAAGTACTGTGGGCTTGACTTAGCATGGCCCCAGCATGGTTGAATGTAAAGTGTTCTTAAATTTTCCTTATTTTTGTGTTCCTTTTCTTACCTCCATAAATGTCACTTCGATGTACTGTCCTGAAGCAACTACTTTCCTTTTTGTTAAGAAGCAAGTTTTCTCATTGTTTCCACCTTAACTCATCATCACTAACTCCCAAACATATTTACTCCAGAAATAAAGGCAAGTAGAAATTTGGGGGAGAAACATTTAAGCAAACTGGTCTCTTTCTTTAAAATAATCCTAAAAAAATAAAAATGAAAAAATAAAATAATCCTAAATAGAGGATAGAAACTAAATAAAATGAGGCTGCAAAAGAAAAAAACTGATTTGACCACATGTAACAAACGTATCTTTTTAGAGATTCCAGAATTCAAAAAAATATCATGGTAAGTCCCTGTGAAGCTAATCTAAATTATAAGAAGAGCTAAGGGAGAAAAAGCAGAGTGAAAATTGGTGTGTCTGAGATGCCAACATTTGGCTATTAAAATGCATGTCCACATAATCTGCTTATATATTATGTATAAATCATCTCTGAAAGAATATACAAGCAATTGATCAAAGTGCCTCCTGGGAGTAGATCTGGGTGGATAAGGGTGAAAGGAAAGTTTCCACTGTATTCCTTTGTGTGTTTCTGGCATTTTATAACATACATATGTTACCAATTCAAAAACTAAATTTCTAAAAATTCTTTAAATATAATAAAAATAATACTTTGCTCAATCTAAGAATGCAAACTTTAGTGGTGATGCATCTCTGAAATCCCAGCACTTTGGGAGGCTGAGTCAGGAGGATCGTTACAAGTTCAAGGCCAGCCTGAACGACACAGTAAGACTGTCTCAAAAAAAAAAAATGCAAACTTCCCCAATATTTCTATTCAAATCCTTATTTAAACCTATACAGATCTTTCCAGATTGACGTGTGATTACAGAGCCCCAACCAGTTAGACCAAATTTTGGATTATTACTGAGTAAATAAGATGTAGCACATCTATAAACAGTGATATATAACAGTTCTCCTTAACTGAAGGTGGGACTGTGATGACGAACATTATTTTTGCCTGATCAATAGGGAAAGAGATCCAGGATGTCACTTTCTGTTAATTCAAGCTACTGCTCCCTGTTTCAGATTAACTTCCTCCTTCTACAATAACAAGTACTGAAGGCTGGTTCATAGAGAGAAAAAAATAGACATTTAAAAATATGTAAAGTAACACCAACTTTCTTCTGAACAGACTAGGGCTCTAGACCTAGAATTAACGTTTAAAGTTTTGCTTTCTTTCTTCTGATAAAAAGGAGACAGAGAAGTGGACAGAGACAGACAGACATAGAAATCAAGAGAGAGAGGCCCAAAGACTTTATGAAAGTATAATCTCATAACTGGATTCCACTAACTCAACATAAAAAAGCAGGGTCAGGACTGGGAGTTTACCTCAGTGGCAGAGCACATGTTTGAGGCCCTGGGTTCAAGCCCCAGCACTGAAAAGGGGAGGAGCGGGGGGGCTGAGAACAACACACACACACAAAAAAAACCATGGAAGGTGAATGAGGATCTTTTCAAACGTAGACATAGGATACAAAAAAATCATCACATCAATTTTGAGATGAAATTATCTAGCTCAGCCAGGTGTGGTGGCACATGCCTGTAATCCCAACACTCTGAGAGGCTAAGGCAGAAGTTTGAGTCCAGTCTGGGCAATTGAGCAATGATACCTTGTCTCAAAATAACTTGGAAGGGGGGGTGCTCAGTGCGAAGACTAACACCAAATTAGCCCAGAGGTTCTCAAAATGTGGCCCAAAACCCCAAAGAGTTCCCTCCTTTTTCCAACTACATATCCATAGTAAGATGCATTTTCCCATATACTTCTACCAAAACAAGCTATCACAACAGATTGAATACAGAAACATGAGAATCCAGCGGTTTTCCATTAGGCCAGATATTAAAGAGATTTACAAAAATATAAAAGAATGCCATAGTACATATTAAATGTTCTTTTCTTTAGGAAAATACCTTTTATCATAACATTATGTTAATATGTAATGAGTTTATCATTATTTCCAATAAATACATTTTTCTCAGTTTACTTTTTGTTATCTGTAGAGACAGAAAGATTTACAATGTGACAGCATGTTCAGGGTCTGAAGTAGACTTCAGCCCCCACCCCCTAAATTTTTAAATTTTTTTTTTTGGGGGGTGCTGGGGATTGAACTCAGGGCCTTGCGCTTGCTAGGTAAGCACTTTAACCACTGAGCTAAATCCCCAGCCCCAATGTTACTATCAATAGATACAAACCACATAAAAGTTGTCTAGAGTCCTCTGTAAATTTTAATATGAAAGGATTCTCAGACTAAAAAGTTAAAGACTCGATCTAGAGAAATAATTCAATTCAGTCTTGCCAATATGTCCCCAAAGCATTAATTACCCCCTTAAAATGTCCCTCTCCCAGCTGGGGATTTAGCTAAGTGATTAGAGTGCTTGCCTTGCAAGCCCAAGGTCCTGAGTTCAATCCCCAGCACCAAAAAAAAAAAAAAAAAAAAAAAAAAATTTCCCTCTCCTGACTACCTAATTATTCCCTCTACATTGTTCCTCCAGTTCTTAGATTAAGAAAAGTAAACCCCTGAGAACTGTCCTTTACTGTCCCTAAGCCTCAAAACATTTCATTAAAGATTATATTTAAACCAGGCACCACAGTGCACACCTATATTCCCACACTGAGAGAGGCTGAGGCAGGAGGAGCACATGTTTCTGAGCAATTTAGGAAGACAGTTTTAAAATAAAATGGGATGGGGATACAGATTCCCAGGATGAGGTATGTTTAAGAGTTCCTTTAAGGACAGAGTCTGATTTTCTTTTAGCATTAAAATCTAACAGCATGTGAACTCCTGTTTATTTTCATGCCTCGCTTAAATAACAGTAGTGGTTTTCTTTTCTTTCTTTGCACATGCTTTCTACAAGCCTGATTTAAAACTTTTAACAAAATGAAAAATAGGTTCCAAAAAAAAAAAAAAAAGAAAAAGAAAAATAGGTTCCAGTTATTCTTACCGCTCATAACAAAGTTATTTACTATCAGAAGTAACTACTTGTACTAAACTTCCCTCATAGAAGCTTATGAATTCATGGGAGGGTTGGGGCAGTAGCTCAGTGGCCCTAGATTCAATCCCTGCTCTGCAAATAAAGTAATTAATTCATAATAAACTAAAGTTTCTTGGTTCAGAGTGCAAAGAAGCCCAATGATGTACAGGGGGTTTTTTTAATAGTTTTTCTTTAGCAACAGCTTGCATTATCGACAGCCAGCAATGCCCCAGATATCAAACCAGCCTTTCAGGTGGTTTTTGCTAAAAAGGAGCGTGTCCTACAGGCATGGTAGAGCACACCTGTAATTCCAGCACTATGGGAAGCTGAAAAAGGAAGGGGAATAAATTCAAGCCGAGCGTTGGCAATTTAATGGGACCCTATTGCAAAATAAAAACATAGCCAGGCATGGTGGTAACACGCCTGTAATCCCAGCACTCGGCAGGTTGAGCCAGGAGGATCTCTGAGAATTCGAGGCTAGCCTGAACACAGTGAGTTCAAGGCCAGCCTGGACTACACAGCGAGGCCCTGTCTCAAAAAACCAAAATAATAATTAATAAATAAAAAGGGGGACTGGGAGTGTAGCTCAGGGCGACGGCCCTGGGTTCAAACCCCAGTACCAAAAATAAATGAATAAATGAAAGGTCTCGAACCATTCCCCCTCACAGGTGTCAAGGTCTGGAGCTATAAATGCCCAAATCCACCAGGAAACTCAACGGGAAGAACCTCTGGTGGGCTCTCATTTTCCCCCTCCTGCCTCAAAAGAATTCTTAGAGACTGCAATTAAAATTGGAGATTTCACAGTCAGAAGCTTCCTCTCAGGGTAAAATGGCGGCTCCCCATCCTCTCTCCCCCACCAAGTACTCGCTGTGAGGGAATTTCCCTCAGCGCCCCTCCGATACTGAGTTGTTTTTGTTTGTTTGTGGTGGTAAGCTGGTTAGAGGTTCTGAGGAGGGGTAGGAGCTGGCGGTCGCCTTGAAGAGAAAGTAAGCGTAACCCTAAATTTCTCTGCAAGCAACAGGTACCAGGATTGACCGCAAAAGCACCTTCATTTCCAACCAAAGAAAAGCCAGCTACCTTCTAGGGCGAGGAGGACCTAAAGGCGAAGAGCAGCGTGAGCGGTTGCAGCCATTCTGCAAACTCCAACCTCGATCTACTTTTCCCGCCACCACGAGAAGGCACGAGGACGGTGATAAACTCCGCCCCCAGAGGCGTGGTCCGAGAGCCTATGCGCATGCGCAACTAGACGCCGCTTCTGCGTTTGCGCAGCTGGGGCAGTTCTAGCATCTTCTGACAAATCCCCCAAGACTACAAATCCCATGATGCCTCTTGGCTTCTATATTATTTAGGCGGCAGCAACAGCGCCTGATTATAATTTAAGTACATTTTCACTAATTCTGTCTACACTGTACTGCTTTTTCCTTCCTTTTTTCATGCTGAGTCCTAGTCTTCCTTCCAATCTCCTTCACATCTTTATTCCAATAATTTATTTGAGACGATCTTGAGCCCAACTCTCGCCTCTACCGTCCTCTTCTCAGCTAAACTCTCAGTTGGCAGGGCGACTAGGCCCACCCATCACCCCGGCGAAACCGCATCGATTCGCTGCTTCTTCTCATTAGGCGAAGCAGTGGCCTCAAAACGGGTAGAATCCCCTTCCTTCCTCTATAGGTGACAGCGGAGAACAGCTGGGAGCCGCGGATGGGTGGGCTAGCTCGCCGGGTGGCGGGCGGGGGCAGAGAGGAAAGCGTGGTGTACCCAAGTGATCGCAATTGGGAGTGATCGCGCGGGAGTAAGAGAACGACTCAGCCATTTCGGAAAAGAGGAAGTTGGACAACCTTAGCTGTTTACTGTTTTTTTCAATTTAGCAGATAATATTTCCGAGGGGATGAGTTTAAATGATTTATTTGCATTTTACTGAGAACAGTTCGTATAAAGACGGTCAGTACGCCCCGTTCTTTCCCTTCCACTAAGATTCACCCTTGCCCCTCAGCTCAGAAGCGCTGCAAAGTGCACAGGGGCCGAGGATGGGGGGAGTATTTCATGAATAATTCATGAGGACCGCCCCTTTGGCCGGGAGATCACGCCCCCCGAATCGCGCTGACGCACGCTGCGTGTACTAAACCTGAGGAAGCGACGTAGAAGTCCCCGCCCCCAAGACGGAAGGCGGGGCGTCATCTCCAGCACGTGCTGCCCCTACCCGCTCAAGCCCAAAAGGGGCGCTGTGCGCAGGCGCTGCCCACTAGGGGGAGGAAGGAGGCGGGGTAGGGAGGTTGTTGGGTTTAGAGCCGGGCGGAGACCGCTGAGACTCATTCCTCAGGAACAAGGGTCGGGTGTCAAGGAGACCTTTTCACACCAGCTCCTCGTCCCCCGCCTACGGTGGGTGGGATCGCGCGACAGAGACAAAGGATATCAGTAGGGCCGGACATAGCTGCGAAGGGAAGTAGTGTTCGTTTTGGGTGGTGGGCTTCTGGTGGGGGGCTGAAGGGAGGCTATATTTAAACTCCCGGAGCCGTTAAGTTGGTTTGCACTCGGATGCGCGCGCAGCCAGGGTGGTGGCGGAGTGCGCATGCGCGGTCCGGGGGCGAGAGGAACGCGCGCCAGTCGTGCGCGTTCGCGGCGGAGTGGTAGTGGTGTCGGAGAAAGGGGTCGGCGCACGCGCGGTTGACTTCTCGGGTTGTCCGGGTCTCGCGGGCATCTTGTTTTGGTCTCGCGGGCGAGTGGGGCGCGCTTCGGGAGGGGGAAAGCGCTTGGGCGCGAAGCGAGCGGAGCAGAGCTGCGCGCGCACTCGGGAAAGGGGGGAAGGGAACGGGGTCCAGGAAGGGGGGCTTAAGCCCCTGATCCCCCCTGTACCCTCGACTGGGACGGAATAAGGGGAGGAAATGATCGAGATGGCGGCGGAGAAGGAGCTGTTTCTGGTGCCGGCCCCGCCGCCGCCACTCAAAGATGAGTCGGGCGGAGGGGGCGGCCCCGGGGTGCAGCCGCACCGGGAGGCCGCCTCCGGGGAGCCTTGCTCCGGGACAGAACGCGGGCCGGGCCCCCGCACAACCTCGGCAGGGTCCCCGGGTTCTGGGACCCCCGCCAGCCCCCGGGGCGGCCCCCAGGCGCAGCCACCCGGGGAGGCCCGCCTGGCCGAGCCCCACGGGCGAGCCGCTCCCCCGGACGTGGGGGAGGAGCGCCGGGGAGGGGGCGGGGCGGAACTGGGGCCCCCTGCCCCTCCTCGGCCGCGAAATGGCTACCAGCCCCACCGGCCCCCTGGGGGAGGTGGGGGCAAGAGGAGAAATAGCTGTAATGTGGGAGGAGGTGGTGGAGGCTTCAAACATCCGGCCTTCAAGAGACGGCGGCGGGTGAATTCGGACTGTGACCCCGTGTTGCCCTCCAACTTCCTCCTGGGGGGCAATATCTTTGATCCCCTGAACCTGAATAGCCTCCTGGATGAGGAAGTGAGTCGCGCACTAAATGCGGAGACCCCTAAGTCATCCCCACTTCCGGCCAAGGGGCGAGATCCAGTGGAGATCCTCATCCCCAAAGATATCACTGACCCGCTCAGTCTCAATACTTGCACTGATGAGGCCCAAGTAGTTCTTGCTTCGCCACTCAAGACTGGTCGCAAGCGGCATAGGCACCGGGGACAGCACCACCAGCAGCAGCAGGCATCTGGAGGGAACGATAGCCACGCTGTGCTGCCCACAGCCCCCCTGACCCCCTCGCTGCAAGGGGAGGGTGCCACACAGCAGCAGCGGCACCGGGGCCAGAACCGGGATGCCCCCCAACCCTATGAACTCAACACAGCCATCAACTGCAGGGATGAGGTCGTTTCTCCCCTTCCATCTGCCCTGCAGGGTCCCTCAGGCTCCCTTTCAGCCCCTCCAGCTGCCTCAGTTAGCTCAGCACCCTCCTCTTCCTCCTCCCGACATCGCAAACGTCGCAGGACTTCCAGCAAGTCGGAGGCAGGAGCCAGGGGTGGAGGCCAGGGCTCCAAGGAAAAGGGCCGAGGGAGTGGGGGAGGCCGCCACCACCCACTACCTGCAGCAGGCTTCAAAAAGCAACAGCGCAAGTTCCAGTATGGGAATTACTGCAAGTACTATGGGTACCGCAATCCTTCCTGTGAGGATGGGCGCCTTCGGGTGTTGAAGCCTGAGTGGTTTCGGGGCCGGGACATCCTGGATCTGGGCTGCAATGTGGGCCACCTGACCCTGAGCATCGCCTGCAAGTGGGGCCCATCCCGCATGGTGGGGCTGGATATCGATGCCCGGCTCATCCACTCAGCCCGCCAAAATATCCGACACTACCTGTCTGAGGAGCTGCGTCTCCCACCCCAGACTTCTGAGGGGGATCCAGGGGGAGAGGGTGAGGAAGGGACTCCCACCATCCGAAAAAGGAGCTGCTTCCCAGCCTCACTGACAGCCAGCCGGGGTCCCATCGCTGCACCCCAAGTGCCCTTGGATGGAGCAGACACATCCGTCTTCCCCAACAATGTTGTCTTCGTTACGGTAAGAGTCTGAAGGCCCTTGGAACTGGCCAGGTCTGAAGATGAGATTGAGAGAGCAGTGGAATGGTTATGCCCCCAAGGTGTTTGCCTGTGTCCACTCCTCGCTGGGAAAACCAGCTCCTCGGGAGAAGGGTCTGGATTGGCAAGTGAGAGCCTCTGCTGGGTTTCTCTTTCACCTGTAACTTGGAACTGTGGGGCCTTTTACCTTGGGGCTTTGACCCTGGGGTTTTTCTCAGGAGTGCAGGGATCCTTCCCCAAGATGGGAGCATTTCCTATAGCTATGTTTTCTTAGAGGGTGGCTACTGCCACTTGAGAATTCAGTGGAGATGAAACCCAGTCCTGGAACCTACTGAGGGACCTGAGGATTTGGGCATCAGACAGGGAAAGTCTTGGGTTGGGGGAAGGACATGATGACAATGACTAGGGTAGCTGCAGACTTAGTATGTATACTTTCTGTTCTTTCATAGGGACCATGTTTGCATCAGCTGCTTTTGTTTCCCTAGATACAGAGTTCGCTGAAGAGTCAGTTTTCAGGAACCCAACCCAGCAGCCAGGCTTTAGGTTTTCTTCAAGTTGACCCTGGAAATGGGGGGATGGGGTGGACAGAGACTCCTCTGTATAAAGGACGTGCCTCACAGCATGCCTGTCCCCTGATTGCACATGGCTTCCCACAAAACTGTCCTTCGAAGCTATCTGCAGGAATGTCTGCCAGTGTGTTGGTTAAGCCTGAAAGGACATTCCAGGGTGTAATGGTCAGTTTATCATCTAGAAAAGGTTTCCTGTGGGATGTGGCTCTTCAATTTCAGATAAAGGAAAGAATAGGCCTGAAACTGCCCACTCCAAGGACCCATGGGTCTCCTCTTAACCTGGGCTAGATCCCCTTGTGTTACATTAAGTAACTGCCTCATGTTTGTGTGTAGGAGCACCCCAGCATTCTATGTAGTTTGACCCCAGCTGAGAAAATCTTGGGGATCAGTTGCTCAATTTAAAATTACCCAGATTCTCATTGTGACAGGGGAAAAGAAGGAAATTACCGAGGGTCGCTTTCTGAACTTGTTTGGTTTGCCCCCAGTAGGAATCAGCCAAGAAGGTAAAAAGAGAAAGTGAGACTAAAACAGGGCACCTTTGGGAAGTTTTCTGAGGAGTGTAAGAAAATGTGTGACCACAAGCTGAAGTGCAGCTGTTGGACTTTCTCAACTGCAGACCAGTTACGGGGGCCAGTGGTTTTTTTGGGGTCCCCTGTTGACTTTATCTCCAATTCTTGCCTTTAGGGCAACTATGTGCTGGATCGAGATGAGTTGGTGGAGGCCCAAACACCGGAGTATGATGTGGTGCTCTGCCTTAGCCTCACCAAATGGGTGCATCTGAACTGGGGAGATGAGGGGCTGAAGCGCATGTTCCGCAGGATCTACAGGCACCTACGCCCTGGGGGCATCCTTGTCCTGGAGCCCCAACCATGGTCATCCTATGGCAAGAGAAAGACTCTCACAGTGAGTTGGACTTTGATGGAAATGGGAATAATCCTTTGGCTGGGGCAAGATGGGCCTCAAGGAAGCAGACTTTCTGAGCAAGGGGAAGGGCTGTCTCTGGGTGGGCATCACTCATGGCCAGGGTAGAAGGCAGCTAGCTAACATGACCCTCTGCCTTTCTTCCCAGGAAACAATCTATAAGAACTACTATCGAATCCAGCTGAAGCCAGAACAGTTCAGTTCCTACCTGACATCCCCAGAGGTGGGCTTCTCCAGCTATGAGCTTGTGGCCACACCTCACAACACCTCCAAAGGTAAGAATGGCTCATTCTGTTGGGGAAGGCCAGTCCTGACTGAGGGGGTGCAGACACTGTGGAATCCCAAGGTCCTGCCTGCCTACTTCCTGACTGCATGCTCTCCCCTTAGGCTTCCAGCGGCCTGTGTACCTGTTCCACAAGGCCCATTCCCCCAGCCACTAAGTGGCCCCCTGAAGAGAAGGTGTGAAGAGACTGCCGTGCTGCTCATAAGGACCTGAGGGAAGAGGAGAGTATCCCAAGGTCTTTCTGACTCGAAAAAGTTTCCTTTCTTGGATCTGCAAAGAAAGCTTTTTAAGTTGCTGCTCCGGCCTCCTCCCTACATCTCTGGCATCTGTGCAGCAAGTCCAGCTGTGCTGGAGTTACTGTCATCTTCCGCTCCCCCAGCCTCCTGGGCTGGATGGCATGGACTGTTTGCTGATCTGTTCCCCTAGGGCGTGGGAAGTGGCAAGTATCAAATTCTCTAATCCTTTACTTCTGCTCTCCCAAGGAGATCCCCTTTTCTCCTCAGCCCTTGTTTCTAGCTGCATTTCAATGGACCACAGAAGAATGGACTGAGGGTTAGAGGGGGAAGCTTGGGAGGGAGGCACACAGTACTGTGAAAATCCTTTCTTCTGCTGTCCCCCAGTGAGAGAGGGCTGGGTTTGGAACGTGAGAACAGCACAATAAACCTTGATGTCTAGGGCAGTGGCCCCCATACCTGTATCCATTGCTTTCTAGCTCTCATTAGAACTTCTACTTCCTGTCAGTTCTCAAGTCTGGAAGACAGCATGTTTCTGGGGCTGGGGAGACTGCTGAATACTAGTCAAATCTACATGTGGACCCATAACCCTGACCCGGAAAAGGAAGGTACAATACAATGTGTGATGTGCAGCTTGAGTCCAACATTCTTCACAACCCTGTTGACAAATTTTTTTGTGGGAGCTTTGGGCAGAAGGCTAACTTTGGAAGAATTAACAGTGAAGATAAGTGGAGTTAGAAAAACGTACTCAGCGTTGGAACCACTAACCTCTTCAACCCACCACTCGTTTTTTTGTATTGTGGAATCTATAGGCAGTTAGTGAGTGACTGGTTTATCAAGAGTGACTGGAGCCTTGAACATTCTTTGAGCAAATCTTGAGCGCAGGTCAGGTGTAAGAAAGATGGTAAAGCAAGCGGGTAATTGCGGTAACTCCTTGCAAATGGCTGCCTTACGGTCTCCTTGAAACAATCAGGAAAAGCCACCCAGAAGTGTGATAGGCAGAGACCACATTGGGGGGAAGGGATACTTTTTTTAATGGACACACAAAATTCTACTTATCAGAATACATGCCTGTACATGTGTTTGGGGATGGGCCTTGTAGTTTCTAAGCTCACACCCTTACCACTAACTTTACCTACTCAGCTTGGGACCTACATTTTATTTGTTTGTTTGTTTTTTTTTTTTTTTTTTTTGGTGGTGCCGGGGATTGAACTCAGGCTCTTGTGCTTACAAGGCAAGCACTCTAATCACTGAGCTAAATCCCCAGCCCGGGACCTACATTTTAAATGATCACAGTAAGTGGTACAAAAGGTTGAGGCTGGTGGCATCAAAGTGGTGGTTCTAAGTACTGGAAGGGGGAGGCAGGCAGAGGGTTATCTAATTCCTGAGTTGGACCTTGCTTTCCACTTGTCATCACTTTAGCAAGTTTCCAAAAAGGCCCAAAACTCAGCGTCCAGTCTGCAGCGAAGTGGACAAACCCCGGTAGCGTTCAGTTCCATGTTGGCTCCCAAAAGTCTTGTTTATTAGCAAAACTACTTTATTCTGAAAAAATTTTCACATACAAAAATAAGACCTAGCGATCCGGGGAGCTTTGGAACCTAAGCCTCCCAACGCCTCAGTGTCCGGTGCATGAGGAAAGTGTCCTCCGCGGGGCGGGTCCGGGCTTGAAGACGGAGGGGGGGCAGCCCGTCCAGGGTCAGGTGTGGAGATTCGTAGCACAGTGTGTCAGGGTCGCACAGCACGGTCATGTCCGGCCCTGGCGCAGGTGGGTCCTGTTGGAATTGGTGCCCAGATCCAGATTAGACTCGGAGGAGTCCGCGCACGGGGAGGGCAGGGGACGCGGGGAGCATAGCGCGGTCCCCTCACCTTTGGGGGCGGGGCTCGGGCCTGCGGTGGCAGCAGCGCCAACCTCTCCCGCAGCGCGGCGTTCAGAACCTGCTCCTCCGGCACCTGCAGGCTCACCAGGTTCCGGAAGAGCCGCCGGGAGCGCGGCACGTTCAGCCCTGCGAGCGCGGGGGGGGCGGGGGTGAGCGGCGTCTGCAGCCACCGCGACTCCCGTGCCCCGTCGGCCACGCGCCAGCCTCACCCTCCGCCACCCTCTCCTCCAGGCCGCAGCGGGTCTGGAACGACTTGCGCAGCTGCTCCTCCACGGCCTTTGCGGCGTCAAACGGAGCCGCGGCGCGCGCGGCCTGCAGCTCGAGGCCCAGAGCCAGGCTGCTCTGCGGCGCGGGGGCCTCCAGCTCGTGCGGCGCGGCGGGAG
>PVJO010031501.1:0-14250 GCA_004026905.1 Hystrix cristata
AAAAACATGGACAAGTAAATGACTCTGCACTGGTATAAAGAATTTATCCCAAACGGCCCATACTTAATGTATATGATTTGGGGAATTTGGAGATATGAGTACACATTTGGTACTATCATCACATTCGAGGTAATAGACATGCCTATCACCCCCCAAAACTTCCTTGTGTCGCTTTTATGGAAAGAAGGCTCGAGATGATGTATGCTTTTAATAAGCTGTTAAGTGCACAGTACAGTATAGACACTAAGTTATTTAACAGACCTCTAGGACTTACCCATCTTCATCCTACATACTTAAACTTTACACCAATAAGGAACAATTCTCTCTTTCTCTTCCATCAAACTCTTGGTAGTTACTAATCTATTCTCTATTTCTATGAGTCTGTTGATTATAGATACCTCAAATAAACCCAATTGTGTAGTGTTTTTAATTCTGTGACTGGTTTATTTCACTTAACGTAGTTTCTTCCAGGTTCACCACATTGTCAGAAATGACAGAGTTTCCTATTTTATGAAAGTAAATTATACGTATAGGCCACATTTTCTGATCATTCATCTGTCAATTGGTATTTGGGGTGTTTCTGGTTTTCCAGTTCTCGTCTATTGTGATTCATGTTGCAGTAAACACGAGAGTTCAGATGTCTCTGAGATACTGATTTGAGGACACAAAGGACTGAGTGTACACGCAGAAGTGGAATTGCTGGGACAGATGGTAGTTTTCCTTTTTTGTTTTTTCAGGAGCCTCCATACTGCTTCCCGAAGTGGCTGCACACGTTGGCTTAAGGGTTTGCTTCCATCACATGACCTGTGAGGAGGACAATTTCCCTTTCCCGTGCAGCCTTCCAACGATGCCAGAGGCCATGTCTGTGCCTGTGTTTGCAGTTTCTGTCCTTCTAGAAGAAAAATATGAACATACACCTCAGTCGTCTGCAGTCCTCCCTGTCAGAACAGTATCTCTGCAATCACCTGCTGTGCAAAGGCCTGAATGCAGAGCGCCTTGTGATAGTTTTATCAAGTTACGAGGAGCAGAAGTAGCATTTATACGCAGCATGATGCATTTACAATCTCATGAGGAAAAATATTCCATCAAAAAACCATTTATCTTTTAAGATCAGCAGAAGGCCAGATACTGAGCCAAGGACATTATTTTCTGTACCAAAACAGGCTTTGTGTGGAAAGGTGGGATATCTGTTTTTTGTTTTTTTTTTATAGCAATTACAGTATAAACTTTTTTCATGTAATGTGTGCCAGTTCTTGCTAAGTAACGCTTGCTCTG
The DNA here is from genome assembly GCA_004026905.1 of Hystrix cristata. NCBI lineage: Eukaryota > Metazoa > Chordata > Mammalia > Rodentia > Hystricidae > Hystrix > Hystrix cristata. The sequence continues at coordinate 1,276 of PVJO010031501.1, forward strand.
AAATGTTATTACAGGGCCCTGGAGCGTTCAACACTAAGTCAGTTTAGGAGAAGATCAGTTGATTTCACATTTGGTCCAAGGTGAAACCTGGTCTTACTTTATGCAGTCACCGCATCTTTCCCAAGAATCTGCGTGTAGGAGTCTGAGCATGTAAGATGTGGGTGCGTGTGTGTGTGCATCTCTGTGGTGGGGGGTGCTGTGTGTACACGTGTAAATTTGATGTGTGTGTGCACATGTGTTTATGTGGGGGGTGTGTGGAATGGTGTACGTTGTGGTGTGTGTCCCATGTGGATGGCTCGGTGTGTGTGGCCCTGTCTGTGTGTGGCTGTGCTGTGAGTGTGCTCATAGTTGTGTGCTTTGCCTTTCCATCTAATCAGGAGAGGCTTCCTACCTGAGTTTAGAGCAGAGACTGAAAGTCTCCGAGATCCAAGTGTGGCTTGCGCCCTTTCTGGGAACTCATGGCTTTGGGTCTTTGCTGGTGACATTCAGCAGACCACCCCCAATACTTCTCCTATTTTCTGTGTAATCCCGTCTCAGGAGCCTGAATGGCCCCATGTTCTCCCCATCTGCACATACTTGGAGGCACACTCTCCCCTCTGCCTGGGCATCCATCTGCTCCTGCAGGCTGCCCTCCCGCTGCCTGCCTCGCACCTCCTTGGCTGCCCATCGGGCCCTGACTGGCCATGTCTTAGTGACAAGTGTTGTCCACCTCAGATCTGGCCTGGATTCCTACTCGGGAGACTTCAATAGGAGTAACCTTCATTGAAAGGGGAGGCTCTGCGTACTTGTCCTGAGCAGGGAAATGTTGTTAAGAAAGAATAGGAAATACAGATGCTGAAGATAGAGAATGTTCTCGTACATGTGTTGCTTTTCATTCTTTGGAAGAGTAACCGCATCTGTCTAGGAGAAACTTCAGGAAGACTTAAGCACAAGGAAAACCACTGGTATCTGAATGATCTCATCTTAACTAATTATGTCTTCAACATTCTTATTTCCATATAAATTCCCATTCTGAGCTCCGGGGATTCAGATTTCTACATACACATTTGGGGGGGACACGATTCACCCCATAACTTGTACCGTCTTGTTACACTGACGTCCTGCCCATAAACCTTTTTCAAGGGCACCGAAGGCGCTCCTGTCCCCGCCTAGTGACCAAATGCCCTAGCCCAGCCGCCGTATCTACAAACGGCAGGGTGCTCCTTTGTCTTAGTTGCAGACGCCCTTGAAGCAGACAAAAGTGACCATGGATGTGACCTGTCCCCTGCAGGAGCACAAACAGGTTTACCAAATGGTTCAACGGATAAGTTTCCACACAAAGAAACAGAAGTTCTGCTGTTTCTTTATCTTACTACTGACATTTCCACTAACGCTCAATATTTAAGATAATCTCAAATATTTCCCCAGCTCAGCGTCAGAAAGCACAACTGCTGTATTATCACAGAATTCTTTGAAACAACCTTTCTAAACCTAGCCGCATGGATGCTCAGAAATGCTTTTTCTTCCTTTTCCAGCTTAAGTCAGTAGCTGCCAAGTTCTACCAAGCAGATGCCCAGCTGTAGGACTCTTACTTTATGACTAACGCTCATGTGGGACAGGACAGAAGCCAGCACGACTATGTGTAGGAACTTCTCCAGTAGCATAAATGACTGCACCAGCGTTTAACACTGTATTCCCGCGATGGCTTAACAAAGAATGTGCAGGTGGTGAGTTCCCAAGCAAAGCACCCTGGACGCTATGAAAACTTGGCCAAGCAAATAAAAACGTTCACAACAGAGAGAAAGTTCAAAAAGAGCATACCCTAAAGATTTTTACAACTACTATTTTCTGGGAAGCCAATTATATGCCAGTCTATTATGGAGAGTTGATATTTATGAAGTTGTTCAAGCAGATATTGGCTTTTACACATCCTGCTTACATTCTGTTTAAGGCTGAAACAAGAATACGCATTCTGTCAAGTGACTGAGATTAGAAACTCTCTTTAAACCTGTACAGGCTGGATACATGTGGTTTTGCAAAAGAATGTTCGAACTCTTGTAATTACAGAATCTAATTGGTATTTTAAGTGAAAATGTTTTTCAACCAAGAGTTTGTTATCTTGGTGGAATTTTCAGTGCAGCCTTCATACGCTGAGCCAGACCGAGCTCCCCAGCACGTTCTGCAGTTTGACTGCATCTTTCCACGGGCTGCTCCTACAGCCCCAACTCTGGTGGCCGTGTGGATCACTGAGAACCGACGCTGGGCAAGGGGTCTGACTTTCCAAGGCTTCCCTTTCCACATCTGTGACATGGAGATAATGGAACCCCATATCTTGTGGGATAGTTCTCGGCAGCAAATAAGATGAATTGGACAAACTGCAAACTCAACTTCTTCCCCCAGACTTGCACGCCATGTGTTGGCCCCCCGATCTAGCAGCATCTGCTCTGTGGAACAATCTGGGGTCTCGGCAATGGAAGCTGCATTTTTACAAGAGCATAAGCAATTTCTGATCCACATGTCTCCTTCCTCCATCATAAATACATTTTCCTCTTAAAAACCTCATTTTTTTAAACAGTTGGGCATCATAAGTTTCTCTGTTAAAAACAATAATGTTCATCTTTCCAATCAGTTGGACCTTCAGTTTCCCCAAAACTTCACAGAAGAAGAAAAGTATTGAAGATTGTTAAAAAATTCAGCACCTAATCTGACAACAATTTTTATTTCCTTTCATATCTTTAAAGAATTAGTTATCTAGGATATATGGCCTCCAAAAATGGCAAATAGCTTTACCAACAGTGCTTAAATTTCCACTTTAGGGTTAAAGGCCTCCATATGCATATAAGCTAAACTTTTGTGTGGAAGAAATTTCAAGAAATTTCAAGAAATTTCAAAATTCCAAATTTCAGGTCTTCAGGCTGTAACGTGTATGCTGACTGCCTTTAGCCAGACTTATTGGTTAATTAGCCCTCTGTCTTTCATTGCATTCTCCTGCAAGGTCCGAGTTGGGGCAAAATGCAGACAAATTTTCTCCTAGCAAATGTATTGGAGAATTTATTAAAACATTTCTACACAGTTTGAAAAATTATAAATTAATGGATATTTTGGGTCATAATTTACCAAACACAGTTAATATCTTATTTATAAAATTTATAAATAGGTGTTCTGAACACCATTTGTAACTTATTTAAAGTTAGCTGAGAAACTAAAAAGTATGCAGGCATGTGCCGCTTAACAGTATAGATACGTTCAAACAAATGTACCTTTCAGTACTTTTGTCATTGTGGGAACATGGGAGTGTTTTAAAACAAACCTGGATGGTATTGCCTGCTGCACACGTAAGCCGGGGGGTTTATATGCATACACAATGCAGTCTATTGTTCCTAGAGCTGAGATACACAAAACGGGAGATTTAATCAAGCACAAGAGAAAGTAATACGATCAAGAGACACATAAAAATGAGATATGTGAGACCGCTGAAGTGCAACAGCATATTGTTTTACAATAAATGATTTTTTAACGTGAGTAGAAGGAGTACACTGTAAATGTACAGTATGGCAAACATATAACCTAGCAACACATTTATTTATTACTATTATGTGTGCTATACTTTTATATGACTGGCACTACAGTAGGCTTTATTTACAAGATCACTACCATAAACACGTGAATAATGCATTGTACTGCCAACTTGCAATGGCAGTGACATTATTAGCTGATAGGAATTTGTTATAGTTTAGGTCTAAGATCCCTGCAAAGTCTCATGTGTTCAGAGATGGGGCTTTTGGAAGTTATTGGATCTCAGGACATTATACTTATTCATTATCAGTGGATTGATCCATTGATAAGTGTGCTGTTAGAACGTGAGCACAGTCAATCAGAAGGTGTGTGTCACTGGGGAGGTGATATGCGTGGCGTGTTCTTGTCCCCGACACACCCTTCTCTCTGCTTCCTGGCTCCCGCGGGTTTAGCAGCCTCCTTCCCTCTGCCATGCCATTTCTGCTCTGGAGTCAGACAACTGGGGACTGGAACTTCTGAAATCATGAGCTAAATAAACTTCTTTTTTAAGCTGCAGGTGTCAGGGACTTTGTCTGGTGGATGGAAAAGTGACTAACACAGAGCTCCCCACCCCTGAAAATCTTATAGCACTATGTTTGTGCGCGCAGCCTATCGCTGAGCAAAATGTCGTCACATGGCAGACACATGGTCATGTTCACGGAACAGGGCTCCCCAGTAGATATGGGGTTTAAAGCTTTAATTAATAGTGCTTACCGAAACCAAAATTTGCAATCTGGGTGAAACTGGAGTTTATTCCTATGAAAGCAAGGGAGAAATATATTTATAAGACTTATTCTATTATTGCATTTTTGAATATGTCAACTGATGTGATGGTTTTGATGAAGTTTCGGTTTTTTAATTACATACATGAATTTTTGCTTTCTATCAAGATAAATTGAAATGTATATGTTCCAGGCATCTGGTTGTACAGAAATGAATTCATTTCCAAGGAAGTTTCTAAGAAAATATTTCAAACACACATGTAGAAACTCTCTATATATGTCATTTGTAGATAAAGGACAAAAAGTTATTTTTCAGACTTTTACACAGATGACTTATGTTCAGGACTCTCTGTCCTGTCCCCAACATCACATCTGCTACAAACACTGGGCCTTATAACATTAAATGGGAGGCAACGCACTGCTAGCAAAAACGACTGGTTTAATCAACACTCCCCTTCTTGTGGGGGTCTTTGGCTTGCTAATTTCCTCAGAAAGATACTAGCCAATAACTATCATAAGTGTATATACATAGTCAATATTCACAATCTTCACAAAAAGCCAGGAAAGAAAGAAAAAGTTTACATAGGGTAATGGGATTTTGGTAAACTCAATATGACCAATTCCTAATGCAGGAAACAGAATAAAGGAAGTGAGAATTGAAGATAATTGTGCTGCCTCCTGAGGCTCATCTCTCTCTCTCTCTCTCTCTCTCTCTCTCTCTCTCTCTCTCTCTCTCACACACACACACACACACACATACACACACACACACACACACACACTCCATTTTGTTCCCAGATTTAGAAAGGAATTCGTTAGGGTCAAGTGATAAATGGCATGCCGTGGGGAAAATAAAATACCCGTAGATGATGAATAAGGGCAGTGCAGACACAGTTAAGTCAGAGAAAACTTTGGAGATAAAGACCGACAAGTTAAAATTAGTTCTACTTAATTTTTCAAAAAAATAGAGTAACAGAATAATAGCAAAAACTCACAGTCATTTATTATATTTATTGGCAAAATAAAATACAGCTAGTGACTCATCGAGTGCAATTTATTCCACTGAGAAGAAATAAATAAGGCAGTTGTTATGACCTTTTTCTTACCATCTTCCTCTGAGATCCTTCAATTCCATGCCTCCGATCTAATTTGCAAAGGTAAAGAAAAATGTGCAAAAAGAATACGTCTCAGTGAGAAACAAGAGCATGAATTCAGTGTGAATAAATGCAGCATTTGACCTAAAAGCTAACTGTTGGGGTCACCCATCATTTCCCCCATCCCTTGACGTGGGATGGGTGCAGGCAAAGTCACTGAGACGAGCCCCTGAGGGTTCCCTGGGTCCCCAAGGAGATGAGGAAACACTTTTTTAGAGTCTCTCTGTCCTGCCGATGGAGAACACAGCTTCCCAAGGCTGCTGAGAGTGTTTGGGAACATGGTGTCAGAAGCCCTGAGGACCCCTGGGCTGGGCTCAGAACTTCTCTGCTGTTTCCTCATGTGAAAGTCAAATGATAAAAAGAGACACTTTATAGAAATCCTTAGAGTCTAATGAGATGAAGTGCAAAGAACTAGGAGGTGTGTTACAGCCTGAAATTTGGCTCCTGTGAAGTTATATGTGCTAACGCCCAGTGCCTCCGGATGGGACTATGTGTGGCGATGTGGCCCTCACAGTGGTGGCAGGGATAACAGAAGCCCAGGAGAATGAGTCCTGAGCCAATCTGGGGAGTTCTTGCAAGAATAAATTTGGGCACACAGAAAGACGACTATCTGAAGACACAGGGGAAGGCCTCATCTACAAGCTAAAGTAAGAGCCTCAGGAGAAACCAGCCCGGGCCACAACGTGACCTTGGACTCTGTGGCGCTGGAGTTTGGTTCTGAAGTGTGCCCCAGTGACCCGCATAGTAAAGAGTCTCCAGTTTAGTGCCATGAGAGGTGGTGGGAACTCTAAGGTGTGAGCCTGGCAGGAAGTGTCATGTCGTTGGAAGTGTGCCGTGCAAAGGTCGGGAGGACTCTGTGCATTTTTCACTTCTGCATCTGGCCACGAGGAGATTGGGCCTTTTGTCCCCTGCACATCTGGCATGATGTACTCGGCTGCCACAGGCCAAAGTGATGGGACCACTCTGTTACAGATTGAAACCTCCAAGCCCACAGCAAAAACATGCATTTCCTCTTTATAAATTCATAATCTCAGTTATTTTCTTACAGCAATGAAAGGCTAACAAGTAAATTTGTGTCATTTTAGCCACCTAGACTGTGTTTGTTTTAGTGACCCTAGAAAATTAGTATAAATGTGAATCATATAAACATTATTATTGATTTGAAAAAACACACATATTGCATCTTCTGATAAGCTATTCACCTCGTGTTAACAACCAGGTAGCCTTTCACCTCAACGTTAGGCTCCCTTCCTGGAAAAACAACTGTGGTTTGCTTTAAGGAGAACCACAAATGTCCACTTTCCATCTCATGGCTTCTCACACCCACACACCAGTGAGTAGTGTGACCCGCTCCCTAATTACCAAAAAACAATTTTATATTCTCCAGCCTGTGATACGAAGCAGATGGAGAGGAAATGTTTATAAAAGAAAAGGGCAGAGGTTAACTCTGCAATGCAATGTAATTAAATCTCTTTTTCCTTAAAGTATTTTTACAGGTATTTTATACCTTTCAAAAATGAGAAAAATGTCATTATTTATGTTATGTGATGCTAAAAAAGAAACACAAAATTATGATTCTTCACTATACAATACTAATTTAAAAACAATGTGCAAGTAAACTAATTATATGGACACGGAAATGGCTTTGTCCCTCAGACTCTGAAGCACCAAAATGTGATTTATTTTTCATTTTTCTTGCTGTCTAAAAACCTTTTAAAGTTTAATCTCTGTAGTTTTTTCGGAAGATGGATTGCTTGGGCAGAGGATTGGGATCAGAAAAATAAGCCCCCCTCATCTCCTTTCTATATTTCATTTCCTACTGGATTGCCGCTGACACCTGCCCCTTTCAGTAACCACCAAAATTAATTATTGAGTCCCCAGATCACAGGCTCCTGTTTAAATTCTGAGCCGAGACCAGAAACTCTCCAAAGATTCTGCTCGGCCTCAGAACTTTCTCTGTGCTCAGAGGCAGGCCTCTTTCCATATCCAACCTCGAGAAATGCCTTCAGGAATTAATCTACAGTCGAGTTGGTTTGGAGCCCATTGCCAAAATGCCAACTATTACAGGTGTCCAAGGCTCCCTGGTAAATGGTTTGGTAATTAAAGCAATGTAAAAGGGAGACTGAGCCTCCTGCAAGCAACTGAATGCTGGCTATAATTCTCTATTTGGGATTGTTTCTTTCTTCTTTTGGGTCCTTGGAGCAGGAGGGTTGTGCACAGCCTGCCCTGACACACAGCCACGCGTGGTGATTGCCTCTCTGCCGGGAGGTGTGGGGTACGGAGGCCGGGCCACCACGCGGGCCTGCGAAGTCACTGGGCCTCCTCTCCCCGGTGTGAGAGGGGCGCTTCCACAGCCAGCTGGAAGTGCAGAGGCGGGTACAGTGAGGAGAGGAACCAGGGATGAGCGCTGGTCCGGGCTTCCTTCCTCGAGGGCTGAAAATGACCTAAAGTCCATTCATTATGGGGAGAGTTGCGCAACACTGTGATCATACTAAAAACCACTGGATTATGCATTTAAATGGGTGTGTTGTACCATCAATCTCAAGAAAGCTACAATGTTTTAGAAAGGGAAGTGCTCACCGGGTGTCTGTCGAACCCACATACTGGCAGTACAGTGGGTCAGATGGACCGTAACCACTGACCTACACCCCAGTCTAGGAATATATTTTTATTCAAAGGCACAAATTGATAGACAAGAAAAAATTGAAAAAACCCAAACTAGCAACAGCTGAATCAGATGTTCAATACAATTGCAAAAGACTGTCTAATATTATTGTTCTTTGGAAATATGATTATCTGGGAAATTTTTGTCTTTAAAAGTTACCAGAATTCTGATGACAGCAGAAAAACATGATCATGGCAGGATCTTTGTAAACAAGAGAGAAGGGCTACATTCATTCACACTAATGATCCTACTGGAAAATAATGGGGCGTCTTTCCTGAAGTTAAGTACCCCCTAAAGTATATTTAATTCATGAAGATGAACCTGAATTAGCTGACTCTGTTCGAACACTGTTCCTGCTTATGTATGACAGCGTAAACAATCGCCTTCTGCTCTATGCTGTAGAGTACTGTGAAGGCAAGGTTATCTACAGAGTTCTACAAAGGGCCGTCTTGGGGAACCATGTGTAAAGAAAATTTCCCTCTCTTGCCCTTGGCCATGAGTAAAATTAGGTTGCAAATACTAAGGTCTTCTCTGTTATGCTTGGAACACTTCACCAACATTTTAGAATCCTTTGGTTTGGTATGAAGGTTACTAAAGGCATACAGGCAAGTCCATTATGGATTTACCCCTAAGAAACACTAATGTGTATTGCTTTTGGAAAACAAGGAGCATGTGGATGTTCACCTTGTACTTAGGAAAGATGGGGGAAGAACAGCTTTGCTTTCCATGATAGATGGTCTCCCACGATGCCGGCAAGGCTCCTGCAGTATTGGGATGCAGTTATAATTGTAATGCTGCATAATTAAATTCTGTGTTCTAGAAGGTTTAATTTTTTTTTTTTTTTGGTGCTGAGGATCGAACTCAGGGCCTTGCACTTGCTAAGCAAGCACTCTAACCACTGAGCTAAATCCCCAGCCCCTAGAAGGTTCAATTTGAGATGGACAGTGCAAGAAGAAATCTAACTAGATAGGACTGATCCCTTTGGTTTTAGACAGTTTTTGTCTTTCATCTCTCTATACCCAGCAACTTGCATACAGCCTGGTCTATAACAGACAATAAATATTTGAAAGTAAACTCAGTGGTTGCTTCCTGTTAGATAAAACACTATGTAGTGAGTTAATATATTTTGTAGACCAAGCATCTGCAAGTAATTTTCAGTGAATAGGATAGATTTATCTGTATCATAACTTTGAGGCTCTATTTTTAAAATTATAATCTCGCTCTTCATTTGTTTTCATGATGGGGAGACTGAGTGCTTGAGAGGCTCATTGACCTGCCCAAGGGCACACAGACACCTCACTGTTTCGAATTGAACACTCATTGTGTGACAGCACAATGCTCTGTGCTGTGATATATGTCATGCTAACAGTTGCCACCCCACTACACGGTGATGCACATTCTTCTTCTTTCTCATATCATGTATTTATTAACTTATTTCATTTTTGATTAACATGTACTAGTTGCACATATTAATGGACAGAGTGTCATATTTCAACACACTCACATATTGTGCACTGATGAAATCAAGGTCATTGGCAATGGAATGTCTGAGCTTCTCTATGAAAGCTTGATAATCTAGGTTCTAACTGTATTTATTATTGTAGATGGTAGTCATCCCGTTGTGCTGAAGAGCACCTACAAATAAGAACCAACACAAAACTCAGCTGGCATTGTCTTGATACCTTAACTGTGCATTCTACCTGGTGGTTTTTAAAATGATCAGCCTGTACGTACTGAAAAAATTCATGTCTAAATTTTTGTGCTTCAGAAGGTATCTCCTACCTATTATAGCAACTTGGAGAAGTGGGACACCAATCCTTCAAATCAACATGATTTCTTTATAGTTGTGAAATACTATGCAGGCTTAGAATTTCTTCGCACAGTAGGAAACAGCTCAGAGTCACTCAGGTAGATCGAAGGCTGCACTCTGTTACAGCTCTGAATTGGAGATGGCTGTTTCACAGAGCAATGCAAGGCCAGACCTGGGACAGGGTGACAGCAAGCTGTGGTCATAGCTGGCTTCAGTATGACAAGTATGCTGGGGCCATCTAGGTTTCAGAGCTTCCTGTGAACAGTCTACTTGAATAACGCCTTCTGCTGAGCACCACAGTGCTGTCGCCAGTTGCTTGGGAGCTGAGCCTGGATTTTCAGACGAGAGCATCCTAACTGCAGTCGCCTAGAGTATGAGATCCCCATGGGGAAGTGTTTGGGTGTGAATTTAATCGGGTACTCAGAAGGGGAAATGGACTGTCCCATTGGCAAGGTATCCAGACCGGGTCAAAGCAGCCTTAAGAATAAAAACTCTACTTTATAGTAATTTAATATATGTCTTCCAAACAGAAGTCAAAGGGTGGCAAAACCATTGCTTTTCCATCAAAGTCTACAAGATTTTTCTTGTGTCCCCTAGGAATCTGTGATTTACAGTATTTTTGAAACTGGGCGGAGAATGAACAAAACCACAGGTGCTTTTTGAAGACATTTTAAACATTGTTACTGGTATAAAAACTAAAGTCATGCACAGAGTTGGAAAAGGATTAACAAAATAAACTGTGCCCTGAAGGTGTCTGTGCCAAATTTCTATGAAGTCCTAGTCAAAGTCTGAAGAAGCAAGTCTCCTCCAGGACACTGCACTAGAGAGCTGAGGTCACCTCAGGCCACAGGCACAGGCCAGATCAGGCTCTAGAGGCAGATGGTATTTAGTCATGGAATTACGGGGGCTGCGTGGTCACCTCTTCCGCCATCAAGTACAGCTTGACACCGTCGCTGGGTCCTCTGCCTGAGCTCTGTGTCGGTGCCTACCACAAAGTCGTCAGGACGCTGAGAAAAAGTTGACCTGAAATTTAGAAAAGGAAGGACAACACAGATTTGATGCCATTTAGTTTATACTAAATTCTACTCCCTTCTTAAAAGTGTGGATTTAATTAGAGATGAAATTTTTTCACAGAAGTATTAGAAGTAAATTTTCTTCTTAGAAAACTATATTACCTTCCAAATTATATTTTGTATCATGTGTTACATCAAATAAATACAAGATTACTCAGCAATATATATGTATATATTATGTACTTATATATAAATATAAATGCACATATTTATGTCTGTGTGTGTACATATGATATGCACATATGTATTTTGTCACACATTAATTGTCATTAAAAGAAATTCAGTTTAACAGCTCTAGGCCTGATTTATATTTTCTAATGGAAGAAATTGGACAAGATGATCTATAAGACGTATATTTAAGCTTTACAGCTTTGGTTACATTAAAAAGAAAAAGCAAAAATAGAAAAGGTGCTTAGTAACTGATGGTTACAGAACATATCTACTTGTTACATTTTATTTTGTTCAGTGAAAAAAGACAGGGGTATAGTTTATTTCAAGTCCTTGCTTTTCTTTTAAACAAATTTTATAATTTAATATATTTGCATAAAATGAAGTAGGGAAAAGCAGGCTAATCTCCCCTTATTTGGAACATACTGTCAGGAAATTTTTGATAGCTCTAGAAGCCCCCAGAACAAGTATTGATACTAAATAATGAAAGCACATGGTAAGCGAGCAGATTCATTTGTAGGCTACCATTTCTAATTCGCTTGTGGAAACAAAACTCTGTACAACGATGTAAAAACAACCACTAACAGTGCTTGGCTCTGTTAAGCCTTACTCTATTTATCTTTGATTTATCTTTAAAATCACTTTCCAATTAAACATGCTAATACTTGAATTAAATTAAAGCTTTGGAGAGGAGGCAGTGCCTTTGCTTTTAACATAATTTAAAATACATGCACCATGAGTCACTGGTAGATCTGAACACTTCTAAAGAGAAGTGATTCCGGCAAGAAACACAGAAGGTGCCTGGACAGCAGCAGAGTACAAGGAGCACACAGATTTTTTTCTTTGGAAACCTACCGGCGATTCAGAGCAAGCACACAAAAGCAGCGGCTTAGAATCACACCCTTCTGCTGCTTCTCCAAAGAAAGGGGTCCTCCATGAATAGAGGAACCGAACACTTTCCTTTGCGTAACAGTCTTTTACTAGCATTTATCATTATGATTCTACATCTCTGTGAAACTTTCCTCAGCTCCGAGGAGAGATTTACAATTCAAACATTATTTTGAAGCACATTATTCTAGTAGAAGAGCAAAAACATGCCCTGTAGGGGGCCTAATCTACTTTCAAGTTTAGTTCTGCCAAAACAGCTAAATAGTATGTAATGCACACACTTCTCCAGAAAAAGTGAACACATTGTTCAAAGAAAACCGTGTATGTGGACCATTTTTCCCCTGATCATTAAGTCTGCTCTTTCTATCTGCACATTAAGGCAGAGAGAACTCTAGAGTTCCTGGCTTCTTCATTAGAAGGGACATAATTAAAGCATTATTGCATTTCCCCAAATAAAACAAAAGAAATAAAGATAATCCCATAGCAAATGACTTTGTGCCTCTTGCTTTTTCCTGATTGAACATGGTAGTTTTGTCACTTTCTCTATGCTTCTTGGGTATTTTTAATGTAGCTTTAGTGATAAGGCTCAGACAGAAAGCAATTAGCGGACAATGCAAATCGATAACAAGCAATACACGACAACCCATCAGTAAGTTGTATGGAGAGCGTCAAAGGTTGACAAGTTGAGGGCAGACGCAGGAGGATGTGTGGAAGCCTCTGCAGGCGCAGGTCACTGAATTAGCAAGAAGGATCAGAGGAATTTGGAAATGAATCCTAGTGCATGGGCGGCTGAGATGGGAAGAATTTGTGTCACAGGAGCGCATCAGCCAGTTGTGCTTGGGCTCTCAGCTAGTCATGGCGGTTACCCTTTGGTGCGAAAATTTTCCCCTTATACAGAAACATTGTGGGAGAAAGCTGACACCCAAGTGTGTGGTTCTTCGTGTCACTGTGGGCGGTCTAA